>CAJRST010011112.1:17349344-17443674 GCA_907169785.1 Menidia menidia | reverse complement strand
AAGCTGCTGGAGCTGCAGCCCATCGGCACCAACAACCTGCTGCGTTTCCAGCTCATGATGCAGCTCCGCACCATCAAGGCAGACGACGAGGTGAGGGGGGGGCGGTGGGACCACGGGTCCGTGGCTTTGACACTAGCACTGTTTCCAGGTCATCTTAAGTACACTGTTTTAGTTTCCCCTTTTCACTTCCTCTCCGCCCTCCGCAGATGATTGCGGCAGAGGGTGTGCCGGCCATGAGCGTTTCGGAATTGCAAGCGGCGTGTCGTAGTCGTGGGATGAGGTCTCTGGGTCTCACCACGGATCAGCTGCGTCAGCAGCTGCAACAGGTCGGCACCTCCCAGCTTGTTTGGGGTCCTCTAAATGCTGGGGATTTGCAAAATTTGCTCGTTTTTGTTGATTGATTCATTATTGTTTTGTCTTAAACGTCTCTCTCCATCCAGTGGCTGGACCTCCACCTGAAGGAGAACGTTCCTCCGTCATTGCTGCTGCTCTCCAGAGCCATGTACCTCACAGACCTCAAACCAAAGCCCCCCGTCATCCCACCCGTTCCCAAACTCGAGGTTAGACCCGTGCAGAAGCCCTGTGACCTTACAGGCCTCAGCACTGTATCTGTCTGTGAACATCCAGATTACAGAGCTTTATTACAGCTGCCATGTATGGAGCTCCTCCTGTAATGAAAGCCGCTCCAGTTCATGTTTAAGATTTTATCTGATTAGTTTTTTTAAAATAAAGTGCATAGAAAGTAAAGAGTAACACTGAATTTCCCCCCCACATATTTAGTCCCACAACAACAAATAGGTTAAGGCTGTGGTAACTGATATGGGGGTCGTTTTCAATCTTGTTGTTTTTTGCAGAAGGCTGCTGCCCCTCCTCCGGCGGAAAGCACGGTGGGAAACGCCGCCCCCGTCTCCACTGATAGGCTGACAGACCCTGCTCTCATCATCAAAGACAGACCGGTCAGTACAAACCCGAACACACAGGCCATTGAATGTGGAGGGGATCCGTTATTCCTACGTAGAAGGCAGTTAGCTCTTTGCTGGGACATAAGATGTGATGGTTGACACAACTTTTTTGTTAAGCCAGACGCCACTTATACCCATGTACCCAGATACATTTAATTTTACTTCAGATCTCATTTACTTTGTCCTGGTTGTCAAGTTCGGACACAGATGGTTCAGAGGGGCTTCTATCAGATTTATAAAAACAAAATCAGATCTAACATTTTCCCTTTTTTCTCTGTATACATTCTAGGCAGAGGAGATAAGAGACAAGGCGCCTGTGGTGGCAGACAAACCTCTAACACCTGCTGAAGTCCTTCAGGTGAGTCCTCGATAAACCTTCAGCATCCACAGAATTCAGCCTGAAGCTTGATACCAACAATCCTGCTTTGATCTGTCACCTGATGTTTTAATGTCTTACGGTGGCAAAGAGTCACCAACATACATTTAGTGTTGGGATAAGGAATGACACTTGGCTTGTTCAATGTATTTAAGAGAAAAACAACCTTCCCTAAAGAAATGTAAACTAATTTCCGGTCATGAAGACCAAATACATGTCAAACGTTGACTTTGGCTAACCATGCTTTAGAGCTGATTAGCCCCAACAGCTTTATAAACAGAACTACAGGTATTTGGTCACATGGAAACGCTAAGCTACAATAATGCAGCACACTGTTCCTGACGGATGTGTTTTAAATCCAATCTCCATATGTAACATTACAGGGCCCGTTGACTGGTCAGGAAATAAGAACAACCCAGTGCCCCGTTTTCTTCTCAGTTAAGAAGTTCAGAGGTCTCGGCTTACAGAATTCACCTTAAAGCTCCACATAAGTTTTATAACTGCTGATTAGTCCGTTACGTACGAGGTCCAGACAAAAATAAACGGCATTGTTTGAATGTTTCTGTTATTTTTAAACCCGTCACCATTTGCCGGACTCGGTCTCGCTCACGGAAAAGCGCTGACATCTTGGGACCGGCTGAGTGGATTTTGACCATTTGCCACAATCTTTAGAGCAGCTCAGCTTCATGCTGGTGCTCCAGGGCGAGACGTGGCCTGCACAGTAATGAGAAGAAAGTAAAAAAAAAATCTTGAAAAGGGTCAGACTATGAAAGCAGACTCTGGGACTATTTAAGTACTTCTGATTCTGTAATTTCTTATTTGGAAGCCTAACGGTTTGTGTGAATGTACCTTAGAGGCTTTGGCATTTGATGAGCTGGCAGAACACTCATCCTGATCCTATTTACATTCCCTGCACACTCTGCTGCGCCGGCAGCTCTTTTCGGGGAGCAAGTGCTACCAGCGTGAACAGCAGGCGGTCAGGTGTCGCCTCACGTGAATACATTCGCCTGTGTTTCCTCCTCCACAGGCTAAAGCCGCCACCGAGGTCACCCAGAAGAGCAAGATGAGCGCCAACGGCGTGTAGCGAGGAGCGGCCCGGCGGTGGAAGGACCGGCCCCCCACTGGTGTCCTCATGGGAAGAGGGGTGTCGGGTGGCTCCCCAGCGATGGCCTACATTCGGTAAAAGGCCACGTAAACCCCCCCCCACCTCATCTCCTTGGACCAACGTCTCATCGGCTACTTTGTCCCAGGAGAATTTGGCTTCCTCCATCCACCGTCAGCCCTCCACTCTGACATTCGTCCATGCTGTTAACACCCGGGGCATCCCGCTAAAGCGGCCCCTCCGCGGTCCCCGAGGAGCAGCCTCCTCCTCATCCTCCTTCCTCTGTAAATTTGTAAATATGTACATTTTCCTGTCTCACATCAGAAACAGCAGCTTTGTACAGTTTTGCTATGCAAAGGCCGGCATCGTCTCCTAGCGGTTTTTATTTAGTTTTATTTGTGGAACTGTGCGCTTGAGTCGCTGCGCCTCCTTCATTTAGGCTCCAGAGGCCGAGCCGCCCCGGCAGGCGGAGCACGCACAGAACGAGATGTCTGAGGAAAGACGGGTCCCGTCTGCCGGTGGACGAGCTTCTCAACAGGGTGACATAGCTCTTTTGTTTACTGCTGCTGTAACTGGTGGATGAAGACTGGTACAAGAGAACCGACTCGCTCCTTAAACCTGGAGGTGACTTGTAGTTAAAGTCAGCCTTCACTGAAAAGCCACTGAGAGGACAATCTGTACAAACGAGTGCAGATTTTATTTGCATATATGCTGTATGTATTGTGTTTGAGCAGTAGGATGCTAAAACGTCTTTCAACTGAAGAGAAAATACTTTACTTAATGTTATCCAAATAGATATAATATTATATTGGGGGGGGGGGGTCTAAAAACCAGACGCCACATTCGAGATTAATGTTATTTTTGGTATGATGGCAATAAAAGAGGAAATTTTAGATTATTATGCTTTTTTTTTCACCCCCAAGTTTTGTAATCCTCCCATTCCCCAGTATAGACAGAACCCTGAAGGCATCACTGTGCCCACATTCATCCATAGGCACCTCGTACAGGAGGACGCCTCGAGTGAAAAGACCCTCACACCAGAAGACTGCTGGTGAGGACCTCTTATGGGTCCTGAACATGTGCCTGAGGCTAAATGGCGGCTGCTGGCAGAGCTCTTTGTTTTGAACCATCACCTCAGTGTTTTTGAAGTGCCCATTTGTACTTTATGATTGATTGATTGGAATGTCTCCCTTTGCCCTTTCCGTTAAACCCAGTGTGCCCCACACTGCCCGTTCCCACGCCAGCGTGGAAGCTGATGGAGATTACAAACCGCCATTTAAAACTGCCGCGGTTACAAAGAGATAGACGATTTTTAGAGAAACGTTACAGCTGCTTTTCTGTGCTCTGATGCCATGTTCAGCGTTTCCCCTGAAGTCTGAAGATGTGAAATTATGTGCTTTTTTCCTTTGCTTTTTTTTGTTTTAAAAAAAATAAAATAAGGCTATGTGCTTTCCCAATGGGCTAAAAAAGCATCTTTCACCCCATTTCTCGCCGCTGACGGCTGTACACGGCTGTAGCTGTCACCACACCTAAACCAGGAGTGGTCTCTCCATCACTGCAGGCAGAGTGCCGATCTGTTAAGAATATATAAAGATATCTATAGAGTAAAACCATTTTCAGAGGGCCATAAAAGCTTTCATTCAGCTTGTTGAGTTGGTGTGACGTAATGAAGCATGTGCCAGACTGGAAATCCTCCATCGACATCCATGATTGGGTTCTGATTAACTATGGTTGCGTGGCTCTGTGGAACAGTGTGCGTTCACCTGTCGGTTGTCATTTTGTGTGTTAACAGACACTGTGCCCACCTTCAGCCTTCTGATGGTGCGATTCTAAGCGTAGCGCTGCGGTCCAGGCCATGCAGAGCCTGCATCCCAACGCTCAACGTGCTAAATGTGTGGGGGCTGTGACACTAAAAGAATTCGTCTGATTAAAACAATGACCTATTTTACACCTGTCTCCTGTCTTTCATCGTGGATATGAGGACACACGTGAGGGGCGGGAGGGATTTAACCAGAGCCTGAGCTTTTGAATTCCCCCTACACGGCCACCAGGTGGCGCCCTGTGTCACATCTCTGCCAGCAGCTCTCTTCCACCTTCTGCCATCATGGAAGAGAGAAAAAAGGTAGTGAGTGAGAACTGGGCTTTTTTTTTATTTCATTTTATCACTCTGATGGTAGCAGATCTGATCAGAATAACCCAATAAAGTATTCAACATATTAGATTAAAAATAGGTGGCAAACAGTTTACTTTGAAAGCCATCCTGCTGGTGTGAGTGTGTCTGACGTGATAATATCAGAAACAACCACAAGGGATGCGTTTGTTTCTCTGGGGAATCGGATTATTTTAAATAGACAGCTTGTTTTTCCTTTTCAAACATGACTATTTGCCACTGCATTTTGGTAAGGGAACAAGAAACACTTGTGTATTTTGTGAAATATGCAGACGAATTTTCTTTATTTCCAAAATCATGAGGGAAAGATCTCATGATCATGAGATGACAAAGCCCATGCTGTTGTAAGGACAAACATTACTAGTTCGTAATTGTGAGAAAACCAAAGGGTTTCATCTCCTTCAGCTTCAAGGGGGGGGGGGTTTACTCTTTCATCTTTACTCATTATTCCTTCATTTTGGGTTTAGCTCTCCAACTGCCAAACCTTTTGAAAAAAAAGTTTGTGTTTAACCATAATTCTCAGTTATGCTGAGTTCATGAGAATAAAAAAAAAATGAAAAAATGTATCCAGTTTTTCTCTTCTCCAAAACTATCTAATCTGCTCAAATCAGATATCTGCTTCACAGTCAACAACTTACATCCCTTCTTACCTCCACTGGTAAACGTTGATGAGCGTTTTTATCTGAGTTTTTAGCTGGCTGTTGGTGGAGGACAGGAGGGGCTGAAATTGTATCTGCCAAAAGGAGAGGTGGGGAGAGGAGGGGGAGTCAAACGCCAGCGTTAGTGGATCCAGAAGGTCAGTACACGCAAAACTGTGCCTCTGAATGTTTGATATTAACAGTGGACGGGGTTTGAACTAATCATTCCCACTGCGCTTTTTTTTTGGTGTGCTGAAAATACACGTTTCACTTTTCTACTTATGGCTGGCTTTCCTAAAAGAAGAACAAATGGCAAAACAATATTTGGATGTTTGCATGTTATATAACATTAACAGGCAAAACAATTTCCCTTTCGATTAATATCATTTCACTGTAGCCCACTTGTGAATAGGGGCTCCTTCGGAAAGACGTTTTGAGCTTTTTTTTCCTTACCGACAACAAACCAATGCACTAATAGAAGTGTGAAGGGTTAACGTGTGTCTGCTGGCAGTGGGTCTAAAGGAGTCTCATCGAGCTATTTTGAGCCTGCCAGCTTCAGGCTGGCCACAGGAGAGCTGGGCCCTCTGAGAGCATGTGAAATCTGTGTCATGTGTCGGTGCGTTGTATATTCTATTCTGAAGAAAAAGCCAGCTGCAAAAGATCATCTGCGAACAAATATGAAACTGTTCAGTCATACTGAACTCCTGACCCCGATGTGGAGACAAAGCAGAGGTGTAAATGACATGACAGAGAAGTGGGGATAGATAGATAGATAGATAGATAGATAGATAGATAGATAGATAGATAGATAGATTTATTCCCAAAGGAAATTTGGGGATAAATGTAGATATTTTAGATTTTTGCATGTTTTTGTGAAAATATCATCTGAGGCCTTGTCATCAGAGTGGCTCTGATGTGGATCGTGATTCAATTATGGAAAGTGAGGACATCCAGGAGTGGCCCAGACCACTCTCCTACCGTCTGCGGGCCGGTGAAAAGTCACATGGAAAATCAGAAAGCAGTTGCGACCAAGTGCTTGACGAGTGGATGTGTTCAAAAGGGAAATGGAGGAAAGGGAAACTATCGATTAAAAGAGCTTCACTGCCTGTGGGCGAGGTGCAGTGGTTGACTTATTTGCTGGAACAATGAATGGTGAAAACATCTGTCTGTGCACCAAAAGTTTAAAAGCACAAAAAAAAGTCATCCAACTAAACAAAGATTGCAAAAGAAGTCCTGACGTTAAAATAACAAACTTTATCAAAAGTCAAACACCTAATGGAGGGAGGTATCACTCCAGATGTGGAGTCCTAATGCAGCTGTGGCTACTCCATTTGGCTGTTTTTCTGTTTCAAATTAGATTATGATAGAAAACAAGGTTAAGCCATGTATTTTTTTTTGTTTTGTTAAAGCTTTGCAGTGATCATACTTTTTGTCTGGTATGGATGATGTTTTATCTGCAAAAGTCATAAATCCAAAGGTAAAAGTTGCAAACAGTACATTCATTACAAGTTTGAAATCATTCTTATTTACTTCAAAATCAGTATGTCCGACCCAAATTGAAAGAGGGAAAAAAAAGCTATGGTGGGACAGCATAACTAATATAATTTCCCATTTCTTTTCTCCCCTGCAGAGCGAAGATGAAGCGGACTGTAGCGGCTGTCTTGTGCTTGACCATTCTTTTGGTTCTCTTTGATGTTTCGCTTGCAGTAAAGAAAGGCAAAGGAGGGATTGCAGGAAGTCTGACTCTTTTTAAGAAGCTCCCCAAAACAAAAACCACCTTGGACGCCAAACGTAAAGAGTCAATCCTTAAAAAGGCTAAACAGCCTACGCAGTTTAATCGGGGGGGCTACCCTCAGCAACCAGCAGGTGGCTACCCCCAGAATCCATCCAGTCCGGGAGGGTACCCCAACCAGGTCGGGTACAACCAGTATCCAGCCAGACCGGGGGGGTACCCCAACCAGGCCGGGTACCCAAACCAGGCGGGGTACCCTCAATATCCAGCCAGACCTGGGGGGTACCCCAACCAGGCCGGGTACCCCCAGTATCCAGGGTACCCCGCCGGTGCTTTCCCAGCACAGAACCACCCATATGGCGGGGGTTTAGGCAATTATGGAAATTCTCCAGGTAGTTATATCAATTACAACCCGAACAACCGGATCCTGAGCCCTCAGTACGGTGGCAGCTTTGGATACGGGGGTCATGCGGGTGGGGGCGGCTCTCCCTTCTCTCACTCGGTCCAGGCCATGGGGTACGCTCCCTCCGATAAATCCAGAGGGTTTGGCCGCAGCGCAGTGATGGCGGCGGCCGGGGGGGCCGTGGCGGGGATGGCCCTGGGCTACGGGTTAGGACGATTCCCCCGGCCTCATTTCCACTTCCACAGCCCCGAGGAGGAGCTCTACTACAACCACTACATGTACAGGAAGTACGGCGCGAGGTCTACGGACAGCAACGACTACAGCAGAGATTACGAGCTCCAGACCCCGCCCGGAACATTCGACAGCTTCATGGACTCCTGCCTGAGGAGAACCGACCTGCTGCCCGTGGGCCGCAGAAAGCCCGACGACAGACCGGCCCCAGGTCCTGCCCCAGGTCCAGATCCAGGACCAGCCAAGACAACTATGGCTGCCAGTTCAACAACCTCAACCGAGGCAGCGCCAGTGAGCGGTATCGGTAGCACCCCGGCTCAGAACTCCTCGGCCACGCCGCCCTCAACCCCGCTCTCTCCGAATAGGACAGAGCCCAACCCCGAACCCCCGCCAGCCTCCCAGCTGCTCCAACCGCACGACAGGATTGAGGATGATGACGACACAGTTAGCATTGTGGAAATTGGTTATCCGGCTCTTATCAGACAGTTGAAAGAGAGGAGATGCGTAGAACTTTACGTAGTCTACAGCGAGAAGCACTTAAAGAGAAAGATTGCCCCCGCAGCCAGCGGCTGGGGGGGGGTGGAGACGGGCCACAGTCTGTCCGTAATCACCAGTGTGGCACTGGTGCTACTGGGAAACAACGTGCTAATGCTGCTGGACTGAGGGGTTCAGAAGTTTAGGGTGTTTGAAAATAACCCCCACAATCCCAGAAAGACATGAGAAATATGAACTAAACTTTAAAACCTCTCAGTTTTCTATTGTGTCCTGATGAAAGGAGGAGTGAGGTGAGGTGTTTTGATCGAATTAAAAGTTTTACAAAATGATCCTAAATAACACGATGACCTGTCAGCACTTAGAGCATGGAAAAAGATCATGAATAGATGTTTCAAAATTCAACAAGAGCTCAACTGTACTACTGTGACAGCTGCAGACTACTCTCGTTTTATTTATTACAAAAATCTGACCAGTGATATGTATATATATTTTCTTTATACTAGATTCCTTTTATGACTTTGTGGTAGCTTAGATGTGCTATTAGTGGAAGAGCCACTCGCTTTTTTTTCACCTCTAATGCATTTTTACCGAAGGGAGCCCATCACTGTACAACCCGACTGTTAGTACATTTTCTGAATAACTTTACTGAAACTAGATTCAGTCTTTTTCTCATGGAAGTGTATTTGTTAACAGCTATCTGTAGGATCATTCTTTATGCTTTGTTTCCACCATTACTTTTACCCTTCAGTTTAAACCAGTTCAATCGTGTCCAACGATAAAACACTGTTTTTCTGGACATAAGTGGAAATATATTAATGGAAAGGAAGTCTCTATGCCCTGGTTTATTGGAGGGTTTTGCTGGTGTCTATGATTGTAAGCATCAATGTTGTCATTAAAAGATTTTAATGTCATGGATACCTTTAATGTGTTTAAGAGATGTGAGATGACCATGGTTTCCCTGAATAATTCATTATTGGCAGTTTCCATCATCTCAGTATATACACTGGTGCACACAGGAAAACGTCTAATAGCAACCACTACTGCTCCCAGAGCTCATTAAAGCAGCTTTTATCTGCGCATCACAAAAACATGCTGCTTGAGAGCTGCTCAGAGCTGCTTTTTTTAATGTTTCTTTTTTTTTTTGCTTAGTTGCTGCAATAAAGTTTAATGTTATCAGCCCTCTTTCTGTGGTTTTCTGTAGGTGGCCTATTAAAAGCAAATATTCAGCATGTTAAAAAGGGGTAAGCTTGTTTATCAATAATAAAAAAAGATCTCCTATTACAACACAAAACAAAACCAAGAAAAACGTAAAATTCTTGGAAAATGTAGTGAAGTCCATTTGATCTACCACTCAGTTCTTTTAATTTGACTTCGAAGGGGTCAGTCTTAGATGTCATTTTAAAAAGTGGAGTAGAGGGTGTTTTGTCGACAAATGAAAGGCAATTAGCACCTTATTAACTGTAACTTTAGGTTTCATAAGGACATAAAAAAAGCATTTCACATTATGTTTATTGCATAGAATATTGCATTCCTGTTTATGTTTACTCATTGTTAAAACTTTATGAAACTACTGAACTATTTCCGAGCTATATCTTAGAAATATAATTTCCCGGGACTTTTACATTGTATTGTGTATCGTGGGACGTTTAATTAGTAAGTTAGAACTACCTGTAAACACGACATGTCCTCAAAAACATTTTATATCGATTTAAGATAAAAATGAACCGGTTCTGAATAAGGAGCATTATATCCTGTCTTTGTATTTTATACAAATACTGTATAAAGGACAGGCGCGTGATATTTTCGCGTCGTAGAACAACTTACCGCACGCGATGATTTTCCGAACTGAAGACGCACGGTCACGTGATTCGCGCGGCAGACTGACGGGCCAAACAAAGCCCCGCCCCCCCTCCTCTGTTTCTAGGCGACCCACATCTCGTCTCTACGTCAGCCGGGCATCAGCTTCCAGAAGGTGGAGACGACCGCATCTACTCCGAGGAGGCGAACGCTCACCTGCAGGCTCACGGAGACCCGGAACAGGGAGAAAAGTTGACAACTAAAGGGCTTTTAATCAAGGTAAGGTGGTGTTAAGAAAGAGCCACACCTTTCTACTCGACATTTAAAAGGCACTTGTAGTCTTTGAACGATCCATCTTTTAAAAAAAAAAAACAGACCGTAATGCATCTGACCTCACCGTGTTTGATTTAATAGTCTCCTTGTATGTGACATCTCCTTATGGAAAGCTGGACTTGTGATGGGTGTCCTCTCATCATCGGAGTGCTGTCGGGAATTAAAAGGCACTGAGATGAATGTTGAACCTCATCCAGATCAGGAAGTGATTCATCAGATGATGACACGCGTGGCAGACTGGGTCTGTTAGGGTGATCTGCGGCCGTGTTTTGACTGGTTGCCCTTCAGAGGGGAAAATTGATCCCTCATCTGAAAACTAGATCCCTTGTTTACTTCTTCATTTAAGAAAACAAAAACAAACCATAGGATAGGCGGGCATCTTTCTGGGGACTCAGGTCCACATTCAACAGTTCCTGGTTTGACAAACAGGTCTGTTCCCACAGCTTTGGTTTCTGACACATCTTCCTCACAGAAAGTGAAACGGCAAAGGGCTGTTGGTAAACCAGGAGGCTGAACAATGGAAGCACCTGCTGTGGGTCATGCAGCAGGTGGTTTACGTATCGACAGGATTGCCCCCCTTCATGATTCCTGTTGACCATTGACAGCTTTCATAACCACAGAAAAAAAAGTAAAACTGCATTAAAAAGATACTCGACTGGATTTATGATAGTTTAATTTTTCCCCCCTATATGCCAGGTTGTGCTTTTCTTGTTTGATTTGTTGCTTTGTTGCTGTATCTGGGAAACAACTGCCGAAAGATAAGTTATAACTGCATTAACTGACTTTAAAAAAAAAAATCAAACGAATATCGTGAATGATGGAAATTGGTAATTCCCTGCAAAATATTATAACGATCTTATTAGATTAAGTAATTACATCATGAAAAGTGTGCAGTAATCCATCCATAATTCAGCCCTAGTTATTGATTTACAAGACAGGCCTTCAGACACAGGCGCCTGAGCAGAGGAGTGAGTGGAGAGAAAGCTTCCCCATAATTGAATCTGAGTTCTGGGTCTCGCCGCCGCCGTTTCGTCTCCACCCAGCCAGCACCGGTCAGGAACCGTTTGTGGTGGAGGGCAGGACACTGTGTCGAGGCGGCGCTGTCATTGTGTTTAGTGTAAAAACACAACCACGCAGCGACTCTTCTAAGAATTATTATGACCTCGCAATAAAACTCCTACTCATGTATTTTACCCCTGTCTCCTTCCACAGAGGATGAAGATGAAGATAAGTTCCTCATCAGTGCTGTGCCTGTCCATTCTTTTGTCTCACGCCGCTCTTTCGCTGGCCAAAAAGGGAGGGGGGTTCGGGAAAAGCTTCGGTACGAAGAAGATCCCTTCGTCCAGAGGCAGCAGCCACACCAACACAGGCAGCAAACCCAATCAGGGCTCCACCTCACATCGTGGAAACCCCAAACAGCCCACACAGAACAACCAGGGAGGCTATCCCGTCTACCCCAGGCAGCAGGGCGGGGGGGGCTACTACCCCCAGTTTCCCCAAACAGGTTACGGCCAACCTGGCGGATACCCTGGTGGACACATCAACAGGAACCCGGCCAACGCCATCCTGAGCCCGCACTACGGCGGTTCCTTTGGGTACGGGGGCTACGGTACCCGGGGGGGCTCTCCTTTCTCCCAGTCGGTCCAGGCAATGGGAAAGCACCCCTCCAGCAATTCCAGAAACTTCGGGCGCAGTGCCGTCATGGCTGCCGCCGGGGGGGCCGTGGCGGGAATGGCGCTGGGCTACGGGTTAGGGAGGTTCCCCCGTCCGCATTTCCAATTCCGAAACCCCCAGGAGGAGCAATACTACAACAGCTACATGTACAGCAAGTACGGGACCAAGTCCACAGACGCCAACGACTACGGCCGGGACTACAGCTTCAGCCCCCCCCCTCAGGGGTACAACAGCTACATGGACTCCTGCATGAAGAGGACCAACCTCCTGCCCACCGACGGTCCAAAGCCGGGGAAGCAATCGGCCGGCTACACGGCTCCAGCTCAGCCTGCTAGCCCCATCGCAGTCGCCCCCCCGTCAGAGACCAAGACCAGCAACGGCAGCTCAGAGGTCAGTTCAAATGATCCTGGAGCCCCCGCTCGACTCTCCCAGATCGTCGCTGAGGATGACGATGAGGTCAGCATCGTGGAGATCGGCTACCCGGCTCTGATCGAGCAGCTGAAGGCCAGGAAATGCTTGGAGCTGTACATGATATACTCCCAACAGTACTTAACGAGACTGACTGGTGGGGCTCAAGGACTGACTATGGACTGGCAGGGGCTTTTAGCCGTGGTTTTCGGTAGTCTGTTGATGGTAATTAATTGCAATATAGCGGAAATGTCGCTGCTTTGAAGGCTCGGCTTGCAGGGGAAGACACTGGGAACGGGCCATGGCCATTAGAAACGAGCCAATCGATTAGAAACGGTGTCGGAACTTCTTAAAACCTTTTTGTGACTTCGCAGGGACCATTAACGTAATTGTCGTAACCTTGTGGTCCACTGACTTATTGTGATATCCAAATGAAAACGATTATCTTTCTGAAAGCGGAGAAGTTGTTGACTTCAACCTTCCGAGTCCTTTGTCATTTATGTACTCTGTCTGCACATGAGAAGCGTCTGCGCCGGGGGGGGGGGGTGGGGGGGCCCCGGGGGTCTGTAAAAACTCTGCTTTGGCTTAAGGAATGTGTTCAAACGTGAGGGGAGTTCTTTAACTTCGGGGAATGTTTGATTACTCAACTATTATTACTACAAGGCTCTTATGTGTGTTCTTATCTATACAACTGCATCTACAATATCCACAGAACAATAATAATTTAAACCAGGTCATATTTACTCTGTACTCACAACCAGTGGGGCGGTGTTGTATCCTCATATCCAAATCCAAACTGTTCCATGTTTTCTTGTTTGATGTGAATCACTGTGAGCATGATGTTGTCTTCATACTTCATAAAACATTTACTTTGGACTCAATGGACTTTCTTAAGGTTTCCTACCTTTTCTTCCAACAGTTTGGTTATTTTCTGATGTTTTTCCTCCACCTCTCTGCCTTTTCCTGAGTGGCGTGAGGTTAAAGAAGTGCTCTTAAGTCCCACAGAGCGCTGAACCCCGCCATCAGCCGGGTTTATGTGCAGAACAGGACATTAATACTGGAACAAGAATGGTTCTAGTTATTCTTGTTCCAGCGTCAATGTTTTTATATACACATATGAATATAAACATACATCCAACCAGAAAACAGGAAGTCCATTTGTTATTTCTTTAATGATCATTTATTTTTTCTGTGCATCATTTCAAGGGCTTTTCAGTACAAAATAAAGTCATTGTGAAAACACAGAATTTTGGGTTTACTTTAAGGTATTTGGCTTTGTAGATGACAGTCCCAGTATAATGATAATAGTTCATGAGAGAGTCATTGTTGTAACTGTCAATAACAGTAACTGTCAGTTGTTACACAAATATGAAGGAAGAAATTGCACGACACATTCCAGATCATCTATGTGTGGAAGTTTGAATTATTATTTTTACTGTCCTGGTCACCTGATGTACTTGTGTTAGATGTGCAGTGGAGGGAAACAAGGTGTCT
Organism: Menidia menidia; assembly: GCA_907169785.1. Lineage (NCBI taxonomy): Eukaryota > Metazoa > Chordata > Actinopteri > Atheriniformes > Atherinopsidae > Menidia > Menidia menidia. The sequence goes on along the minus strand of CAJRST010011112.1, from coordinate 17,429,859 downwards.
AATGGCCTGTGATGGCCCAGAAGAACTTATTGCTCATAAAGCGCCTTCTTTGGTGCGTGTGAGTCCAAAGTAAACAAACCAATATGGCGCGCATGACAACGCTGCTAAGAGAAAGCCACTATTTAACATATCACTTGATAAATAACCAAACCTTTAAAAGAAAAATCTATGTGACCAAAAATTCTGTGAAAAAATAACATCAAACACAGAAGCATATTTATCTTTCCCCCTTTAACATGAAAACCTAAAAAATGGCAAAAATAAATAAATATATACAATAACAATTCAGTTAACCTGAGAGCATACAAGCCATATATTTAAAATACTATGCGGAGAAGACTTTAATTCATGACAGAGCAAAGAAATCTGTCAAAATAATATCAGGTCAGGTGACATTTAGAAATAAAAATACATTAAAAGTGTTGATGCTTTCAAACCTAGTCCAAACAGAACGCCTTGAGGTAGATTTAACCCGATTACACATACAGTATAATCTATGTCTGGTCCGTTGTCACCGCCTGCTTAAGGAGAAAAATAGAAAATAACAGATATGGTGTTACATTCAATCAAATGATCTCTAACAAATATCATCTGGAGGTTTGTTCTGTCATGTTGCTTTGTTGTTGAACACCTGCAGACAGAAAGGTCATCTTCTAGGGCCTTCTAGTATTACAAAAAACTCCCCAAAGTCACATTTCTGGGCAGATGGCAGCCTCCAGCTCAGGCTCCGGCTCTACATGAGCGCCACCCAGTGGCCGAGCAGCAGGGAGCCGATGACCACCACGATGCTGTTGTAGATGGGCCCGCTGGAAGCCCCGGTGTAGTACTCCAAATCCCCGGAGCCCTCGGGCTCGTAGGCGGGCCTGGGCCCATAGCCGGCTCCATACCGGGGTCCGTAGCCCCCTCCGTAGCCTCCATACCCTCCGTACCCTCCGTAGCCCCCTCCATACCCTCCATACCCGCCCCCGTAGCCGTACCCGGGGCGGCTGAGGGCGGAGCCCAGCACGGCCCCTCCTAAGGCCCCCGCGGCCGCAGCCCCGGCCACCTTCCCCGCGCTGGGGCCGCTGCTCTGCACGGGCCCCACGGGCCTGTAGCCCCCGCCGCCCCCCCAGCCCCGCCCGTAGCCCCCGCCGCCGCCGCCCATCCCCCGGCCGAACCCCCCGCCCCCGCGGCCCCGCCGGGCCTCGCAGGCGGGCAGCAGCAGCAGCAGCAGGCAGAGGGTGACCGCCATGGGGAGCCTCTGAGGAACCGCCATGACTTCAACCTGGGAAAAGAAAGAGGGAGTTCAGGCTCTCTAGATTAGGCTGAGGTCACTTTAATCCTTCATATGAAACAAAAAAAGACAGATTTTCTGTTGTCTGTCATTTAGTTACGTGTTAATTGCAAACATTTTGTTTCAAGATCACAAAGATGAATATCTTCAGAAGTCATTTTTTGGAAATACACACAGAAAACTTTAGATAATTCTAAACATACCCATAAGAAAAACCCTAAATGTAAGCAATTATGAAAAAGTCACAGGGCGATAGAAGTGTCAACTATCTATTAAAAAAAAAAACTATCAAGCCAAGTACTGCAATCCATCTCAGACGGAAAAGTCTTGTCTAGATCTTTGTAAGGGAAAGAATAAAAAGACCTCCATCCAGCTCTTATAGATTTAAGCAAAAGTATTCTGGCCCTAAAAGCGAAAGCCTCTAGTTGTTACTTCCAGATCCATAGTTTTCCCCAAAACACAAACAGACTGCTCAGCACAGCTTTAGCCCCCCCCCATGTGGTATTTTTGGCTGTTATATAAAGAGCAGTAAAGAATACTCCTCTTAATCCGTCTTCGAAAAGCCCATCTTACACAAGCAGCAGCACGTCTGACATCAGAGCTGACATGAGATCAGATAGCTTTTATAATCTAAAGTCCTTTTAATGAGGATTTGGAAGACTGGACTTAGATCTGTGGACAGGGCATGCTGGATAGATAAACAGGCTGGTACAGAATAGATCGTTTTGATTCATGGTTAATCCTCTGTGACATAACTGTACGTTGAAAGGGAAAAACAAGCAGAGAATTGAAAACCAAAAAAATATGAGAGGAACTGAAAAGATCCTTTCAGGTACATAAGAACGTATTTATGCTTGGAAAACTAACTTGCGGACCCGACTGTGAACATCCCGTTTGACCTACAGGTGGATTTGAGTGTAATAAACAGCAGATATTGCAGTTGGATGCAGCTGGTCAGGCTGTCCACGACAACACTGAGGTGTTTGGGTACGTCCAGACTGCTCCTGACCGCTCGATCGCCTTCGTTTCAGAGGGAAATAAAACTATTTGACAGGAACGGACAGCAGCTACCGCTCTCCCAGGAGGAGAATATGACGCTCCGCTGGACATAACCACTTTCATTCAATGGTGACAGCAAGGTGTGTTGTTTGGTCTGCTGTCAACAGACTGTAATCTGTGTCCTGTCACACTGTGCTGGAGCTATTATTACACTAGGTCACTTTGTGTGAGAATAATCCAGTGACTCCCAGATTATAATCACCACGAGACGGATCCTTAAAGAAGATAAACAATCTATTGTGTGTATATTGACAAGAGATAGACCTGAATTTATGCTACAGTACCACTGATTCTCCCCAAGAAAAGTGTTGGTTACGTGGCTAAATACAAGACATTAATACTTCTGTATTAACATTGCATCTAAACTTCAAACAATGACGTTTAACAAAAAAAAGATTAGTCAATCTCACCTGTTGAGTCTCCGAAGGCGCTCTTTTCTTCTTTCAGCAAAAGCAAAAGTGTGTCCTCCGAGCGTCTGTGCTGCAGGAGAGGGTGCGTCAGCCTGTTATCCTCCAGACAATCTCAGTCAGGTGGAGTGGCTTCACCAAAGCTCATTGGCTGATTTTCTGTTGTCCGGTAATCTGCTGAACCCCAGACACTGCCCTTAAATACGGTGAGGCCAAATTCGTGTTTCTAATTCTGTCTGGATTATTCAACCGCTTACTAAAAGAGGAAAGCAGGACACTTCACAATCTCTCCCGAAGCTTCCACAATGAGTTGTTTTCTCCATTGGCGTGGTGAGCACTGCCCATTGGCCCATTTGTTGACCAAAACACCACAGATGGACATCACGCATGCTCATTCAGCAGATTACTTTTTTTTTATTAAATAACAATCACTGCATGAAAAAACCTTCATTTTCCATGTTGTGGCAGGCGATCTTCACATTTTAAAGCCTAAAAATTCCTCCGTATTTTGTAAAAGACAATACAAAAGCAGGCAAAGGTGTTAAGACTTGTTCAAAATACAGCATGCACACCCTCAGAGGCGAGCGGACGCTCTTAGAGGATGCAGTCGGTGGTGGGAAGGACAAAAATACTGAACCGGTTGAAAGCAGAGAAATGCAAAGTGCTGGGCATGAGGAGGCAAACTGTCCTGCTTTGAAATGCTCATCCATTCATTTAAAAGATCTCAAACGCCCCTCAGTGTCATTCACAGTGTGTTTGTGTGTGTGTGTGTGTTTGTGTGAGTCAAAAAAAAAGGAAAAAAGTGACATCTTGTTTTCTTTTTGGCTCAGTTATCGCATGGACATTAGTCGTTCCACACAAATGACTAACAGCTAATCTGGATTTGTCGGAAAGTAAGAAATTTAGTCTACAAGCACGGGCTTTAGTGGTTAGCGCCTCAGCTCTCATTTGTTTAAGTCTCACAAGCGTAACAGCAGCTCTGAATCAGATGAGGCAGTCCAGAACACAAACCTAAGCGGAGAAAACTAATTCACACTCCGACTTTTCACAGGTTTAAAGAGAGTTAAACACGCTAATAAGAGAACTTGACAGGAGCATTTGGTCCCTTTTCAAATCCCCACACCTCCCCGTTTCCTGCCTCATCGGCTGCTTCACAAAAACATACAGAACATCCCACAACCTTTTGAACATCATCACCACCGAACACGTCTTCAGAGGATCCATAAACACCTGCTTTGATCATCAGACAGAGAGATTCAGGAAGTTATCTGCTGTACGTAAAGAAAAAACATTCATCCTTCCAGTCCCCAAGAGGAGGGAACGGGTTTGTGCTCTGCTGTCGCATCTCTTGCTGTGATCCATTTTTCTGTGGTCTTAAAATTTTACACGTTAAAATCTAAAATATTCGATTGACGACTGCGTTTTTTGTTGTGCTTTGCTAAACTTTCAAACAGGCACTTTGCTCAGGTCACACGTCAGGACGTATCCGCTTTAAGCCCAGGGGAACACTGCTGTAGGGAAGAGAAGACCGGCTGTTATGCTCTCGGCTCATTTAGCTCTCACATTGTTTGGCTCAGTCCTTCTGTGAGCACCAGTCCTAGAGACAGAGTTGTCAGAACTGTGATGCTCAGAGGGTCCCACTTCACATGCACACAGCTCAGCGTGTCGGAGGCGTGTGCACCGGTTACTAGTCAGTGGGTTCTGGGTCACTCCGTAGGTGGTGGCGGGGGGGACGTGGCACTCTGGGAAAGCTTGGAATGGTTGGGTGTGATGGAGGGAAAGCTCACCATGAGCGGCTCACATGCACTTTGTGCTTTCCGGAAGACACCGGAGCTGCCTCTCGATGATGCAGCGCAGGTAATTATACCTGTAAGAATGGAGAGAAGGTGTTGAGGCCACCTCGGCTGGTGACAGTGTGGACATCACGGCACAGTGTGCACGGGGCTGCGGTCACCTTCTCCTGAGTTTCTGCACCTCTCGGTCCTCCTCCTCCTTCAGCTTGGTGATGAAGCTCTGCAGGACCGGCATTTCAAACTTGATGTACTGCGCCACCTGGTGGAGGCAAAGACCCCGTTACAGGCCCAGTCTCATAAACGGAGGAGAGACTGAAAAGGTGGAAAAGCCACAGTGAAGCTGGAGATTTACATCGTATGTGACTTCTTCACCCAGGTCTTCTTCCATGAGGAAGACTTTGCAGACCTGCTCACAAGGCCCCTGCATTATCCTCAGCGCCAGGGGATAGTCGGTCCGTTTCAGTTTCACACGCTCTGAAACCCACACACAAAGAGGGGGATTAACCTGTGCTTTACCCCACCGTGCAGCCCGCCATCGTCATGACGACCCCCTCTTACCTCCACTGGCATGGACAAGGTAGAGAGCAAAGTCATCCGGGCTGTTTTCGATCTTGAACTTGTTGAGGAGGACCCGCAGCACCTGGGGGGTGGTCATGCAGCTGTTGATCCGGACATTGGTGACGGAGCCGAAGGCGGGCGTGAAGACGGCCGTCTGAGAGAGTGGACACCCAAAGCAACAGAAGTTTAGTTCAGCACTATGAAACCAGCGTAACAGACTTTCAAAGGATCCAACGGCCGCCTCACCTTGTGGTTGTAAAAGTGTCCGTTGATGGAGAATCGGTGGCGCCTGATTTTTCTCTGGTCGCTCGGGGACCTCCGCTGGCCTCGTCTCAAAAATCCAGCATCACTCTTTGTCCTCAGGAGCTGAGCTGAACTCTCGCTGTCCTCTGTCCAATAAAAAACAGACATGTATGCAGGGCTGTTACAAATGTTAAGGAGTTATAAATGTTCCTTGTCTTTTGACTAAAATGTTACTTATCACAGCCTAGAAAAAACTTTTCTTTGGCTCATTTTAAAGGTTATATTTCGAGGCCGGATACACTAATGCTGAATTAACCGCTATGCAATCATAAAAAAAAAAATCTTTAAGTAATTACATGATGGATTTTAGATTGACTGTGTTTACAACAATGTGCTAACTTGCTTCTATCAAACTAATGACCAAATACTTTATGTTTCAAATAAATGTAACAAGTAGCACAGTGTTGCTTCAAATTGGCATGAAAAAACATAGTGAGATGTACGTTTACTGGATCGGTAGCCATGGCAACAGATAGTATTCATAAAGTCTTTAAGGTCACTCACCTTCTGGGTGTTCCTCTTCCAATCCGTTGTCTTCTAGCTGACAGGCAGGCGGCGTCACCTCCACGGTGGGTGGACTCATCTGGCCCGTCTGCTGGCCATCTGTGTTACTGGGGGAGCTGTGGGGAGGGGGGGTGCAAGAGGAAGATTTTTAAGAGAGTTGCAAAATGATTTGCTGATAAAAGCAGCACAAACAGAGACAGAAAAATGCTTCGACTCTTTCTTGCAACCAAACTTAGGGGGAGGCACTTTTTTACTGTTTTTCACTGTTACTTTTTTACTTTTCCTCTGGTAACTACATGACAGTGCTCGACTTGGGATTTTTTGGATTGCCATCAGTTACAATTTGGGCATGTAACTTTTCCAGGGGTCCAAAACAGCCGTGTCGAGCCAAAAACATGACACCAACAGACTTTCAGGCCACTAATGGGCCGGAGAGTGGTGGCTGGATGAGGCATGAAAGCAACTCAACGAAAACCCCGCCCACAGTGAGCAGAGATTTTGTTACCTCTGGGGTCATCACTAGTGGGGTAAATGGTTACACACAAACGAACACACAAGGTGCAGCAGGTGTGTGTCTTGTAATGATCCCACATACATTGAGGTGGTACTCAGATATGATGGAAAACTACCTAAACTGTGTTGAGTCAAGTAACGACGGACCAAGCTCAAAAGGTGATAATGGAAAACGCCCACTGGAGTTTAATTTAAAGCCTAAATGTTCCATTTAGTTCACAGTCGCTGACAGAGCTGTGTCATACATTTATGGGCAGGGTTCGGCTTTCCTTTATTTAAATTTTTTTTTTTTTTTTTAGCAAAAATGTCCTCATGTTTTAATGTACCACTATGAGTTTTCACAGCATTTCTTTGACATTTTCAGTGGGTGATGCATTTTTAAGAATATTTTGCCTGGGCTATTTTGCCCTTGTTCTGAATGCCCTTTAACAAACAAAGTGCCAGCTGAGGCCTGTCATTTTTAACAACGCTAACATCACTTGATAAATGTGATTACAGGGCTGATTAAGAGGCTTTGAGCTAATTGACACAGATGGATGTGTTATAGCTTGGGGCAAAAAACAAGACAGAGCCAAAAGTGGGGCGTGAGAAGGTTTGCTCTTGTTTAGGTAGTGCTGCCTACCTGGGTAAATGTATATCTATATAGAGGATTTAGCAAAGTGTCCTACATGGATTTACCTCTGATTAATCTATAAAAAAACAAACTGATTTAAAAATGGGTAAATGCAGTCTGATTCATCATCGGACAAACTAGACATAATCCATATCAGTTTCCGGTCACTGAGGCGTAACTGGATCTTTTTGGACCACTTACCCTTGACTATCCAGATTGCAACCAGAGTGCCAGGACGTGGAGGAGGGGGGCGGTCGAATTCGCTCATGGTCATCCTGCATCTGTAGCCGGATTGGTCGCCGTAGGCCCCAAAAGATATTGAGCAAGCCCTCAACGATCAGCTCCCCCTCTTCCTGTTAGGAGACACACATCTATGATCAGTGCACACACACAAGTACAGACACACAGTGTCATTTTTGGTGTATATTAGATTCCAAATGGCAGAGAAAAAGAGAAAGGACCAAATGGGACAAGGGGTAAAGACAACTGGGCTCTTGAGTAACAAAATGAATCCTACTTACTTCTCTGTGCCGCAGCTGTAGATTCTGTCCCTCATAATACAGGTTGTACGTTTTAAGATGTGAGAGGACTGTTGCCCTGAAAACAGAGGAGATGAACCACTGAGGACAAAACATTTACAAAAGAGCCTGCAGTCCATGTTAGCAGGAGTCACGCAAATACAACAGAGCACATGTGATGAAACCAGGCAAAATGTAATTAAAGCTTCTCTGGATTCATTTATATTATCATTTATTTTATTATATAAAACTTTACAAAAACCAATGTAACTAATTTAGCAAAGGCTTCTGCCGGAAATAGGAACAGGAGAGTAGTTTATAGAGGTTTATGCAGGCTTTCAGGTCCTCACGGCAAAAGGTTTAGGCATCCTCTCGGTAATACAGGTTTCTTATTCAGTCTCAACTGACTCCTTAAACATTCTGGGTCTGACTTTAATGCTCTTCTAAGAACACCAGCTCTGTAGCAATTACCATACTTTGTATTATTCAGAAAAGATAGACAAACTTGAAACTGACACAGTAGTTTTTCCCATTTGAATATTTAACTGATTTAATGTCAATCCTGAGCACCTCCTACATGTTGCACACATAAAAATGACATTGTTAGGCCTCTGCAAGGGGCTCCAGTGTTATGTTTTAGTATGGTTAGGAGTTTATTTATTCGCTGTACTGTACTTCAACAGTAGTTTTTATTGTCCAGGGAATAAATTATTTAAGGCAGGGCTCATTTACTAAATATTACTTGTGCTTTGTGTATGCTGAGTTTACTGACTGAAAATCAGCCATTTAATCAATAAAATAACTGCAAGAGAAAATGTTGCCGGGCCCAGCAGCTTCATAAATATCCAATGATCCTATCCCAAAGGCTCTGACTGTTGTTTAGAGCTGCACAGACGCCAAGACAAACACATATTCTTTTGAAAAGCTTTCATTTTAAATATTTAATCTGGTCTTTCATGATTATTTCTACTTATTTGTCCTTGTAAATCTACCTGTCATTCAATAAAGGATATCGTTTACATCACATGTGCCTGAAAGATACCCAAAAGTGAAAGACAGTAAATAGACAGAAAGCTGTGTAACATCTAACTTGTTTTGCTAACCCTGAATATGTTGTCTCACGTTAAAGTGAGACAGTGTGGAATTGAAACCTTACTTGCTGACGAACTTGTTCTCTCCAATCTGAACCCCGTCCTGTATATCATCCATTTTTAAGGAAGCATGAGAGGAGCTGAGGAACAAAGAAGCAACACAGAGTTAATTTTCATCCATCTGAATCAGTCCCATGACTCCTCATGACAACCAGCGAGCTCAGACGCAGGCCCTGGGGGAAAAGAAGGACTGAAGGAAGAGGAGGAGGTAAAGCTCCAGACCGTAAACAATAACACTAGATCTTATCTTCTTTCCTGTCAAACATTTCCCCCAGATTCTGCTTAAACCACCAGAGTCCCTTGACACAATCAAAACATTCAGCGTGCCACGGAGCAACTGCTCTGACCATTTTTCTGTCTTTGCATTGCAGTGTTTTCTGTCCTGTCACCACTTTAATTCAATTGTCTCTCTCTTTTACAAATACACATCCAGCGCCTTCGCTCATGCAGCTGTTTCAAAAGGCACTCTGCCACCGATGTGTAGAGTTTTCCTTCCTGCTTTGTTGATTCAGTGTGCGACTGTGTGAATCTGGCAGGACCGAATCCTCCGGAAGGAGCTGAACAGGTGCAGGACACATGGGCCACCTGCTGCTTCAAATGATTTCAGCTGCTTGAACATTTATCTCAGACTGCTCTACTGACAAAACGCATTATATACCCCTGATTTACATGCCCCTACAGAAAGAATCTGACCAAAAAATTATATCCGAAGGCCATTTCTCTGAGCTGAGCATAGTAGATAGACAATTTAACTTTCCTTGTCAGGAAGTGAAAAGCACACAATGATTGGTGGCTGGGTCATCGTGACTGATAGCATGAATATGCGTTATAAGAGCTGAGGAGATCTTACCGTAGTGAAGACTAGATTGCTGTTAAATCCCCAGAGATGGAGCTCTGTGGAGAGAGTGAAACGTTAGTTGGGCTGGCTACGCACTGTCCTCGGTTTCAAACAGCCCACGAGGGTCTTTTCTTCTGATTGTGACAGCGAGCCAACGGAGGAGAGCGGGGGTGTTTAAAGGAAGTGCTCCCCTTCCGTCAAACCGCTTCCTCCTTTGCTCAGTCAGTGACACAGGAAACTGACACTACCCCTTATACAGCTCAAAACTTCCTCAATTCAAGCAGCACGGATGAGTCATCAGTATTTTACACATAGGGGATAAATAGAAATGTCTTCCAACTGTCTTTTCCTGTTATCAAACACATACCTCAGCACATCAGTGTACCAAGCAGCTTTAAACAACCCCAGGGTGCCAATCTCTGAGATAAATGTGGACAGATTAAATATTAAACTCTAATCGGCCAAGTCTCACGTCGAGACCATCAATATTTCATCACCTATATTATGCCTGTCACGCAGCCTAAAGCTCACTATTGACGAAGACAATAAAAGTCATTAGCCTTTAATATCCTAGTAGTGGTCAAAGGCAGCTATGCCCGGAGGCTAATGAGCAGGCGAGGTCAGTGGTCTGAGACGGACACGAAGCCAGCTGTTGGAGCAAAAAGCCAAAACAATGCTGGAATAATTTTCAAGTCCACAAGAGCAGAATGAACTTTGGCTCAAGCAATGTGTCACCCGACGGGAAAACTGACCCATCCAGGTGTGACCACAGGCTCCAGGTACTGGTGGAATAAGGCATCTTAACTTTAATGCTGCACAAAACAGATAAAATGTTTTCCATTGGCTAGGAATTCACTCCCATCTGCTGACTTTTTAAATTTTTCAGTGGATAACTGATGATGTTATTTGAGGGCTGGTAATACCAGTTTATATTGATTTTAACATCAATCCATTTTGGTCAACATCTACTACAACAAGAAATGAAAAATGACCACCACACAATCACTGCTTTTACTAAACAGAAACCCAAACTGCCGCCCACAACATGATTCCAAGCAAGGACACATTTCAATTTGTCAAGGTTAAAACTTTAAAGTAACACAACAACCAAAAAAATAAAAAGTCATTGTTTAAGTTTGGTGAAAACCCTGAATTACTGATGGCTATTGCTCTGTAACCGCATTAGTCTGTGTAGATCCTGTAGCAGCACAGCCAACATCAACATATAAATGCAGCCAGACTGACCCACAGCTGACCCAGCCATGTTTCAAATCAGAGCATTCTTGTCTCTGCTGGAAAACAGTCCAAATGTAGAACTCATTGACTGCTTGAATTCCCCTGTGCCCCATTACGACGTCAGCCAATAACCAGCCTCTATCTCCCCCTCTTACGTCTCATCCGCCTTCTACTGCTCAGTTGCTTTGGACATCACTAACTCTGTTTTTGAGTGTCCGTCCAGTTTTTTGTGATTGCAAAATTCTGCCCTCAGCGAGGTCTGTTTTAGCCATTTAACTTCCCTCTTGTATTTCCACCTCCTTTGTGCTCCCTTATGAAGGGAGCCTCCAGATCACTTCATGACCACAACTTCCTGGACTTCTCTCCCCCTGCTCTCTCTCTTATTGATACACTTGCCCCCTTGTTTTCTGCCCTCTTGCCTCTGGACCTTCTCTGTTGACGCCTTTGGCTGACACAGCAGGCTAAACCTCCGCCTGTCCTCTCAAAAGCCCACCAACACCACCTCCCTGCCTTTAAGCCGCCACATTACTATTGCTCTGCCTCACTATTGTCACTATTGTCATAGCAACACCAAAAACAACCCGGCTAAAGAAACTGGCTCACACTGCTGAGCCAAAAATAGTGTTTGTCTCTTCTGTTCCTTACTTGGGTTGTCAAAAAGATGCCCGACGCTCCACTTGAATACAAATGCAGATTGTCCTGATGCAGCGACATAGCTCAACATGACGCTGAAACCATCACTCATTTTAATGTTAGAACTCAAAAGAAATCTTAAAATGTCAAGCAAAAAGTGCTTCTGGCCGGACAAAACTGATCTGAAATGACTAAATTCCGGTGTGAGGAGGTATCAGATCAACTTATTTAAAATCAGCTTAAAGAAAAGCACCACTATATGAACCATACTCTGTTTTTAAAGTGTCAGGCAGGGCTGATTTAACAATAGATCACCCCCAAAAAAGACTCATCAAGTTTACACATTGGAATTTTTTTATAACTGAAACGTCTTAATTCAAGTGGAGTTTAACATGAAGTGTATTAAATGTGTATAATGTGCATCAGCTTCCAGCCAGCCTCCCGGAGCTGGCCATCTGAGTGCTGGGAGGAATCTTAATCATCTATTACTTGTTATGTAACCTGTTTTACTAACGCATAGCTCTGTGGGCTCCCTGGTGGGAACCACGTGTGATAAAAAGCAGTTTATACCGTTTTCTGCACCGGATTTATGTAGTCACCACAAAGAGCTGAGGGGTTATGCCTGTTAAAACGTCTGCGAGTTAAACGCAGCCTAAATTGACTCATATTTACGGCTTTTCTGGTCTATATGTTTCATGACGACTCGTACTAGATAAATAATTGTGACAGCTTTGTATTCAACGTTGTTAAAAAAAATGAAGCTTTCCTTTTAAAAAAACAAATATTCAAAGTACACTAAGAGCGTATCGCTACATCTCCCCCTCAGAAACCACCGTGAGGCGCTGACTTAGCTACACCGAGCCCAGTGTTTGATTCCCGACTACTTTCGGGGGTACTCCCCCGTCTTACCTTCCGCGTTTCTTCCTCGGTTTCTCTCCTCCGCCTTCCCTCCTCTTCTTCACGTCGGGACTCAGCCGTCGGTTACCGGTTACCGGCCCGAAGACGCCCGTTCTCCTACCGTTAGAAACGACCAGCGGGGCGCGAGCGGCGTTGCATCCGGCGGCTGGTAGAAGTGGAGGACAGAAGAGGAGGAAGAGGAGGAGGAGGAGGAGGAGAGCGCGAGGAGTCCATCTGTTGTGGCGGAGCTCGCGACTCCGGAGCGTGGCGGGGGCCTGGGAGAGCAGCCAATCAGAGAGCGAGACTGACGTGCCTTTGTTAGCGCTGCGCGCGGAGATGAATGAAAACACGACAACAATAGCACAGCCGAGCACGCGCACTCAGCAGGACTAATCATCCCCGTTTGATGAACACCCACATTTATTAAAGATGAAAGTAAAAAAGTACAATGTCCTCACAGTTAGCCCTCATATTCAAATCTTAAAGAACAGTTTACCATTAGTCATCAGGATTTTTTTATCTGTAAATAAAGGGAAATGAATCACCTCGGCTGCAATCAGTCATTATTTAAACCCCGTGACACTTAAACGTGCACGTTTTCTTTCAAGTGTTAACTTTAATCAGAAATGTGCCACATGGATGCTACACTCTTGCTATTCATCTTCATAAAACTTTAATGGAGTCAGTTGTACTCCACTGCTTTGGGAGATGCTCATGGTGATGTAATGCCCTTTGAGGAACTGACTTGTTTTTAAATTCTAAGAAAAAATAAAGGTAATTCGTGTAGGTAATTAGATGCAGGTACACAACCAAGAATGAGGAAAATAATGGATCTGATTCCAGAGGTTGTGGTCTCATTTTCACAGCTGCATGAAGCCCATCACAAATCTTTACTGACAGATAAACTTCAGAGCAAATAGGTCAAATCCAAAAAAGCTGCATGGTTTGAACTAGATTCAATTTCAAGCTATAAAACATGGCTTTGAAGACGGTAGCAGTGCTCTCTTATTTTTTAATTGTTTTGAAGCTTGAGGTCTGGCATTTTGGGTGAACGATGTGAATTGATAAGATCAGGATATAGTTTTGTTACCTCAGCATCATAACAGATGTTCACATTTATGTATTTGTGCAGATTTTTTTTGTTCATGATAATGCTTCCATTAAAGAGATAGAGAGTAGAGTCTGTGTTTTAAAGGGGGGGAGGGATTTATTATGATTTTATTATGTAAAGCACTTAGGGCTGCCTTCTTCTGAAGAGTTTGATTTAAAATCTTCTTTCCTTGAGAGCACTTTTTAAGGAAATGGTGACCATCCTGTTGCAAAAGGGAGGAAAGAAAGAAACCAAAAAATTCCCTTGATGAACTTCAGCCATGAATGAAAAGGGTTCCCCCCTGCTGGTCATTTTTCATTGTCTTCATTCAGTAAATTCCACCTATGGATTTGCTTGTGGGGAGGGGAAAAAAAACTTGGACTAATGACACAAAAGACAAAAGACTGAAATCCTTCTATAACATCTTATTAAATAGTTTTAAGAACAAAGAATAAAACATTTTGATGCTACAATTAGTTTACACAATTTATCTTCCAGAATGTTTAGCAAACATTAAATATACTTTTTTTTTGTTGGTTTTAACATCCATTTTAAAGTTTCTTAGCTTGTTCTTTGATTTGAACTGGTAATGTGTAACATGGACAGAAAGCAATGTTAGAGTAAAAAAATACAATATGAAAAGGTCCTAACAAACAAAAGGATTCCACCGAACCACAGTTTCAGAATAGGGTCAAAGTGTATTTACTTTTTAAATAAAAAGTACAACAAGATGGTGCGCTTTCCAGCATGATTTAAGATTTAAAGTTATGATTTTTTTTTTTTTTTTTTTACAAATATCTGCTTGCAAAACATAAAAATGATGTATAAAAAAAAACATTGAAAAAGATAAAACATCTTACACAGAAGTATAATCTTTAGGTAGTGTCCCCTTCAAAAAAACTGAAAGGGATCAATGTCTTTGTGTTACAAACCTTATGGCCACCTTCTTAAGAGCCATCCGTTGCTTTATCTGCCATGTGTTTTAAATGCTTTTCTGTACTCAACTTCAATAACAACAGTGTGAGAAATGCACATGTATAAATTAGGATAAGAAAAAGTATGATTAAAAGCCAGGAGGACAAGAGTTAAAATCTAACAGAGTTGCTTTTAGGCACACAGAAAACCCAACGTTTTCTCGACGTGATGTCAAATGTATGGCAGGGCTCACTGAGCTGCCAACAACAGGCTCTTAGTAAGGTGACCAGCAGGTGTCTCCTCCTGCATCCAGAAACATGAACAGTAAGAATTCCCAGGTACACCAAACATGACAGGATGTCAATATATTTTCACTGCGGGACCGGGGGGGGGGGGGGGGGATCAGAGTATGAAGGGAGATGAGAGAAAATTTGACTGACGAAAGGCTGCATGACCGAAGAAAAAAAAAGAAAAAAAAAGAAATGTTTGCGTGTGTATGCTGTGCACGGAAGAGCTGCTAAAAACGCCCAACCCTCCCCCATCTCTCAGAGAGGAGAAGCGGGTGACGGGGCCTCAGACTTCCACTTCACTGCTGTAAGCTCCTGGAGTAACACTACAGTTTGAGCAAGAATGTCAGAAACATCACCGGTTGTGTTGCCATCACACCGATTGAATCGACAAAGCTTCTTTTGTATTTAGTTCTGGATGCAGACACCGTTTGGATCAGGTGCCAAATTTAAAGTCCATCTGGCTTAACTTCTTTCGTGGCTTTAGCGCTTGAGTTTATGTTTGCTGCAATTGATAAACAATGATAATTCCATATATTTGAGTGGTGAACTCAAATGAAATTACAATTAATGACTAAATAGCCAAAAAGTCATTCTAACAAAGCAGTTGGTGGATTAGCACTCGAGTGACATTTTAGGCCTTCAGGATACTGAGAATTAATCATTCGGACTCTAAACCTTTTGGCACCATTTCATGTTTGAACAGTACTTGCAGCAAAAGGCCCGAATGAATTGTGAACCATCCTGGCAGATCAAAGTGTTTTCATCTTGCTTTTAAGTACAACATACCATGAATGGAATGAAACTGAAGCCAACTCAAATCTTTCGGTGATCTCCTCTCGGTCTCTTAAAGCTCTGACTGTAACTGAGGGAGAGGAGACGCGGTCAGTCATCAGGACGTTGGTCTGTACAAGGGGTCAACGTGTAAACCACTACTTTAACACTACACCACATAGAGCACGACCCTCTGGAGGGGTAACTCTTTCCAATAAATAAATAGCTTTAACATGAGAAAGGTGCATTTTGCAGTAGCAACATGCTCCAAATGATTAAAAATTTTGGTATACAAACAGAACATTTGGAGCCATACAAATAAAGAACACGAGCATTTTGGTTCAGTAAAATCTCTGTTCAGTTGTAGTATAGCCTCTTCAAAAAGGTATCTTCTATAAATGATTTGCCCTTGCTAAATAAGCAGAGGCTCCTTAGGGTCCCACCTTGGTTTATAAGGTGAAGCTTTAAAGAAGTTCTGCTACAGTCTGAGACACACCAGACTCCAGCACTAACAAATATCTGAAGCGAAACAGCTGCTGTGGGATGAATAGTGAGGGAAAAGTAATCCACAACATTTGAACAGCAAAAGACTCTCATGGGTGGATGTAAAGAAATAAGGTAAAGACTAAAAATAAACTGAAATCAAAGCAGCCATCCTAGTTTTTGAAAAATGTTAAGTTGAACACATTACTAGTAACACTTAGTAAACTTAGACATCAGCAAATTACTGCTAAAAATAATTCAAAGTGACCCCTTAAAATCAAGAGAGGGGATCCAAGCAGAAGATGAAAAATCTTTCCAGTCACTGTACGAAAAGCATTTACTTTTCCTGTCATCATTTATCCATTTCAAGCCTTGTGTACACAGTGTCCTGGACTAAGCCACATCTATGACTGTGTGCGTAAGAGTAGCTATAAAAAAAAAAAAAAAGCACAGCTGCTGCCATGACAGTTTAAAAGCTTGTTTCATTATACAAGAGACCAACTTTAAATGCAAATGAAAGGTGATTAAATCAAAATGCTAGTTCCAGGGGAACGGAAAAAACAAGCTAAATACCCTTTATCTGCTAAGTGAGCCAGGCGTGTTCATGTTAGGTCGACTTTTCTCAGTAACTCATAATACTGACCCGGTAGGCAGACGTAACGTGGTGTGTCAGTGATCTTTTTGCCCAGACATGTGGGAGGCCTCGTGAATATTAGCACTCTTTACATGTAAAACGAAGATGTTTAGTGCCAGGTGAGCGATGCGATGTACTGCTTTATGGGAGGACTGAAATAAAGTGGGGTCGGAGGCTCGGAAGTGACATTCTAGTTTTGAACTCAGGAGGCAGATAGTGCAAAAATAAATCACACAATCACTCTGCGTGGCTAAGGGCACCTGACAAACTACTACCATCAGTCTGCGTGACCCCGCGTTGTGCACTGAAGCGCTCAAACTAGCTCTACTGAGGCTGTTGGTGTGTGTGCGTGTATCTCTTATGTTGTTGCATAAGTTTAGAGGCAAATGATTTAGAACACGGTCCTCAATTGACATAATCCACTCTACTGTGCTTTTAGTAGAATGTGTTTTACATAATGACTCGGGGAGCACTGGTCGGCACGATTTGGAGACACCGAATCCTCAAACATTCAACTCCAATTGTCTGATGTCCACCCGTCTCCTTTTGGACGTAGATTAAAGCACGGACCCGTTTTCTCTGCTGCATACCGAGCGCACAAGCACGCACACCGACTAGCCTCCATGTGGTGACATCTTTTATCGCATGCTGTAACTTGCTAGAGCATGCTGAAAAATAGCATAGTGGAAAGTGGGAAAAAGACAGACACAAGCTTAGGAAAACATACTGACAGGGGAGTTGGTGCAACACATTTTCTTCCACACAATCCCGCGCTGCCTCTGTGCCTCATTCTTCCATCGTTTCATCTTAGTGTACCATCCCTTGCTCCCCCACAATCAGCCATGTCTGAGATCTGGCCAGCACGGTGGCTATACCCGGCTCTCCCCTGGTGAGGGGGCCCCCTCCGCGCCTCCCTTCACCACATCCCCACGTCCCATCCTGCTCCTGGTGGCTTCCCTTAGCCTCCCCCAGTGGTAGCCCGTGAACGCTGGGCTGATGGGGATGTACTTGAAGACTGAGTGTCTGCGGATGAAGTCCATTCCAAACGGCAGATCATAAGATCTCATCCCTTCCATCTCGGCTGCACTGAGGCCAGAACCGCGTTTCAGCTTTCTGATGCCTCGTTCTTCGGGGGTACCTGGATTTTGGAGGAGAGATCTCTTGTGAGTTTCTCAAAATCCACAGTTTAACAATAAAATCAAGAATGATCTCTGAGTCTTCTTAAGCTGCTACAATCCATGTTCCTATTAAAAACAAATAAATAGAATATCCCAAGTGAAGGTGTAAAGACACTCCTCCTTCTCCATGCCACGTCTTGCAGCTCCCCTCCAGAGTTCTTATCGATCATACCAACGACTTTGTTAGTCTTTACATGTAACCCTGTACTTGTTTAGTAGTCACAGCCAGATCGGTCCGATTTTCTTTCTTTGAGTTAAGTATTGCCTAACTGGAACTATCATCATGTTGACAAAAATATCCCCCAGTACATCGCAAATGAGCTGTGTTATAAATCAAAAAGGAATAGGACAACCTCTAAGACCTTACCCGGGATAGTATTGTCCAAAATAAAGGCAGCAGAACCTCCAACAAACATGGCAGTGGTGAGAAGCACGTTCAGCACCTGGTCCACTTCAACTATGCCTGGACGAAAAAAAAGAGAGGTTACTTTTGTGCCAGTATTTATAGTGAAATAATTCATAAACTGACTTAATATCAGTTTCCATTCTAAATAATTTTACATTTTCCACTGCGTCTACCCAGGGTTCATTTATACACCGGGAAGATGTTGTAACTCCATCTAATCGGAGTGGTTTAAAATTTTAAAAAATGTTCCGTTAATCTTACAGGGGATGACGGATACCATCTATTGTTTCTACTAATACACCCAGATAATGCAACTAAACCCATTTAAATTAGTTTAAAAAAATTTTTTCCCTCCAGGGTAATTTGAAAACCTTTAAAAAATGTTTTTCAGTACTTTTTTTTATTCATAAGAAACCTCCCCAGAGCTCACCAGTGACTAACGGGTTCTGTTTGAGGTAGCTGGGCAGCATCAGACCGAAGAAGATGGAGAAGCCCAATACGAAGAGGTTTCTGGAGGAGTTGAGGTCGACAAACTGCAGGTTCGACAGTCCCACAGCTGTAATCATTCCAAACAAGGTGCAGAACAGGGCTCCCAGGACAGGGTCGGGCAGGGAGGCGAACAGGGCACTGAATTTACCAATAAGACCAAGCAGCAGCATCATAGCTGCGCCGTACTGAATCACGCGTCTGCTGCCCACCTGGAGGACCAATCAGGGGAGAGAAGAAAATTTTCAAACTGGTTCGAAACGGTGGCGTTTAGAAAACGCACATCTTATTATCTACTACTATAATGACTACAGGCTGCTGTGCGTCACCTTTGTAATTCCCAGGACGCCTATGTTTGGACTGGAGGAGGTGGAGCCGTTTCCTGTCCCAAAAAGACCATCCAGGACACAGGAAATACCCTCAACAAATATTCCCCTATAAAAAAAAGACGGAAATAATTCAAGTTGATTACTCATGATTTGATGGGCAGCTCAAGTCATTTAATAAGGGGGCGGATGAAGGAGGGGTACCGGTTAATGGCGTGGATGGGAGGCGGAGGAGCACAAGACAGGCGAGCGCAGGCGTAGTAGTCTCCGATGGACTCGATGATGCTGGCCACTACAGCGCTCATCATCCCGATGACACCCGCGGCCGTTACAGTTGGAGTGCCCCATTGGACTGTGAAGGAGAGAACACAGTGGGTTACAGCTGAGAAACACCTTTTGTCAAACTTCCTGTCTAACAGGCAGCGACAAAAACCCAAAGTGATTTGATGCTTTGTCTGATTTTTAAAATCTGTTTTCACACATCCATGACACTAAGGTAAAAAAAGACAAAGGTTTTCCGCGTGACGGGCTCCTGCAGCTTATGAGGCCATGCACTTTGGAAAGCATTCACTGTTTGGCCCAAAAGTTCCAGAAGTACTAATATATTCGAAAGAAAACATGAATTCATTACAACAGCTTGACGCAAAGTATTCAGGAGTGGTAAAAGAAAGGTAAAAATTACAGTGTATCAAAGTTGTAGTTAAGAAATGCTCTGTGGTAGTACCACTGGGGTGGGCCAGAGCCACTCTCTTATCACACTTACAAGGATATGGGATTTTAAACCACGGTGCAGCTGCGAGGATTCCTTGACGTGCATCTGTGCGGGCGTAGAAACCGTACTTGTTCTTCTCTGGTGGGAAAACATCCGTCACAGTGAAAATGAAACACAACAGCCATGACACCAGGATGGCCATTATGATCTGTGTGAAAGAAAGAGAAATCACATTTATTAAGTGTGAATCCTGAATACGTTCACCTCAGCTTAGTTAACATATCATATGCTGTGAAAAAGACAAAAAAAACACAACAAACAAATCAAATGAGTGAGAGGTCCAGTGAAAATGCATGGATCAATGTTAGCTGGTTATCAGAACTTACACAAGATTCAGCCGTTAAAGTCTGCATCACTAAATTGTTATGCAAGACATTTTAATGGAACCTTAGAGAAGTTAATGAGCTTAATAGAAAGAAAGACAAGAATTCAGTTTGTTGTCAGTTTCCAAGGTGATGTTTTAACATTTTCAATACAAAGAAAAGAGCAGTCAGGCTTCTTCATGCGTTCGACATTACTCTCACTGGTCCAGGTAACCATGGTGTTTGTTTTTAATTATTTGACCAGCAGGGGGCAGAATAAGGACATTTACACAACTAGGACGTTTCTTAGCGAGAACGAAATTTGCAGTTGACTGTGCACCTAACTGGAAAGAAACTAAAAGTAAACTCTATATAAGAAAGAGGAAGGATGGCGTGGCCCGAAAATATGAGAGAAGAAGTAAAAAAAAAGAAAAGAAAAAAGATTAGTCCAGATTCAGTTTGAGCAAAAGGCTCAAAAAGCCGATACTTACAGGAAACATTTTGAAGACCTGCAGCCTATAGGAGGTCCAGCCTTTCTTGGCCTTGTAGACTGGCAGGGGGAAATGAACGTTGCGAGCATACTGCGAAAAAAGCAGCACCAAGAAGATGGTCCTGCAGGCACAAACGAGTTTCCTCAGCGGGGCGGATCACAGATAACAGTATTTCATTATTTCCTATACTATAAAATCACTGCTGTGAGACAACTTATCCGGCACCGGCATGTTCCATTTAGTCCTTTCCGTATGCGACTATGACTCCGAAGGCTTAAGAGGTAATCAATTATCCTAAGTGCCCGAGAAATCAGCGACAATTACTGGCAGGTATCCTCTGTTCCTGTGAGGCCTGAGGAGTGGCCTTTTATAAATTGGCAATGACTCACCAGGAGCTGATGTCATACCACATGAATATCACTGCAGTCTACGTGATCCAACATGTTCTCTTTCTTATATTTTCAGAGATGGACAGCAGAGGTGGCCCGGAAAGCTTATTTTCACCATACAGTCAGTATAATCCAGTTAACATTTGACTATCTGACTTTGTTCAGCCCCTAAAAATGAACATTTCCGACTGTATTTCTACAGCTTTTTAGATCTTGTTGGAATTCCGGCTGTTTCCAACAGAGATGGTTTTCATGGTAGGCCAAAACAGTATCAAACGGATAAAAGCATGACCCATATAACCCTTGTTCTTTTTAGTACCAACAAAGCTAAATTCACTGGGGTCCCGCGGCCCTTCAGCATTCAAACAGAGCAGATGAACTGTCCCCCGTCAGAGCTCATTATTGACAAATCAGAGTTTGTCACAAGAGTCTTCACTCACAGCATTGCGATGCCCCAGTGCTTTCCAGCCCTCTCCCCGGCAGCCTGAAAACCAGACAGCCCGATGAGGGCCACAGTAGGGGTGATGGTCAGAGGTCCAATGTACTTCAGCAGCATCCCGGGCAGACCAAGAGCTCCGATGCATACTTCAATGAGGGATGACACAATTATAGCCCCTTGGATCTGATAGAAGAAAGAAAAAAGGAAAAAAAAAGAAAGGGTGAAACTCAGGAAGATGATGGAAACATGAAATGTTCCACTTAAACACAGTTCACACCATATTCTCTTTAAACTAATCCAAAAAAGTACAGAATGAGAACGTTTTAAAAGGACACATAGTGTAGAGAAGTCAAACAAAGTTTGCTCAGTAACATTCTGGCGAATGATAGATGCACGCAGTCAAACCACATCCCCTCTGAAGTTATTTTAGTTACAGCAGATAAAGGACAACTATGTTTTTCTTAAGTAATGACGATGAAACAAAGTGCTTCCTCAAAAATATGGTGCTAAAACAAAAAAGAACAATATTTCCTTTCAGGAACAAAAACTTGTTATGTATAAGGAAACACGGTACTCTGTCCGTCACCATATGACTGCACTGGATCTGCCCACTATGTCGCCCTACTTACAATATGAAGCGCGAAAAATGTCTATAATGGCACAATAGAAAATATATTCATCAGAAGTTTGAGGTTTTAGCAACATGGACTACCTTTAAAAATAAATGAAAAAATAATAAAGTTCCTCGGAGTGAGATAACTGGGGTAAAGATATGTCACACTAAACATCAGCCGTACCTGCCGTAGCAAATAAACCTCTATTACACTGAAACCAGGCTTTTCTTTTTCTCCGGGCGTAACAGTATGTGAAATCGTATTTATGGATCGGAAAGCAGCGTGAGCTGTGGGTGCCATGGCTGGATCAGAGGCAGTAACAAGATTAGTGTTCTGAAAGATGACCGGCTTCGTCTTCTCCTCTGTCCACTTTCATCACATGCGCTCTCCTCCATTTTACAAATTTGATTCCGTCTGATTGAGTTGTGTCTTATTCGCGTCACGTAAAAGACAATTACTCAACTGGCTTACGCAAACTGAAAAGGTTAACGCAAATTAACAGCATCTGTGATATACAGTCAAACCCTGCAGACATACAAAGCAGATTTCTCAGTCTGCACAAACAGACCTTGTTCCTCTGAATAATTTGTCATATAATGACTCATTTATTTATACGTCAGCCAAACCCTACCAGTCTTTAACAGAATTATACTCTTTTGTAACCCCTCCACGTGAGCCTTTTTGTCTTACCTCTCGTATTCTGGGGTGCCAGATGTGCTCTGTATTGAGGAGCTCAGTCCCGTTCAGTACTGGAAGTGCTGCTCATTGAGAAAGATGAGGAACAAAGTCAGGAAGGAACAAAAAAAAAAGAAAAATGTGTGAACTATTTAACCTTATTTGGAGCCATCTAACAGTCTGATTTGAGAGTGAATGAACTGATCGTGTCAGGAAGGGGAGCGGTACCTGTGCTGTTGCACTTCCATTTGTCCAGGGACAGGATGGCTCTGGCTGGTGCGAGGAAGGCAAACGCACTGGCCTGGAACAAAGGCAGCCTAAAACATAAGAAATCAGCTCAGACAAGACTTTCACAAACCGAGACGCTCAATGCACCTCTGTGCAAAAAGGCTGAACCCCGTCTTTGCCGATTACAGTTTGTACCGTCTTGATATTCCCGTTTTAATGTCATTAACTGAAGAGAATCCCACTGGAATCTGCAGGATTTGGGGATTTATAATTCATAACATCATGTGCAACTGACCATCTTCTGGAAAGCACCACCATCATCCCTACAATATCCTGCAGATCCATCTTTATGAGACAGAGACACTCTCACGGGGATAGTGCTCATTCAGAACAGACTGTGGGCAAAAACACTAAACCATGCAGTAGTTGATGTCAAAAGTTTGAAAAGCAATGCTCAATGGGCTGAAACAAAAAGCAAAATAAACAACAAACAAACTGAGGAGCCACCAGAGGACACGTGTCAGATTCACTTGTGGCCACTTGATCTGGTGTTGAGATTAATTAAACCCCAACACCAGCCTGCCGCCCTGCTCGTCTTTTGGAGCCAGAACTTTTTCTTTCAGCACATGTTGTATATTAAAACTCCAAACTTCTGGTCAGGACCATAGCTTGTTCAACATTGAATCCCCTTCTGTCATTTTGATCCACACAATGTGGAAGAGACAGATTTTAGTGTAAAAACTATAAGAGTGGTAGCATCCACTGAGCTGGTGCTTCTCTTTACTTTGATACTGAGAATTAAACCAACACCCGACAAAGGCGAGTGGAAGAAGGAAAAAAATATGCCAAAAGGAAACTATGCATTACTCAACATCTCGGTGTCTGGTGCAGATCACGTGTGCAGCCAGCACCTGCACACACAGGCAGGGCATGCGGATGTCCCGCACACGTGCGCTCCACCTAGAACGGCCGTACTTGGCACCATGACGAATCAAACCACAAGGCATGCCCCCACCTCCAACTGCTGAGCATATGGTTCAGTAGCCCTTACTTTTACACATCCACCACCCTGATGACGCCTCAGAGTAAAGCCAACGATGGCACGGTAAATATGATGCGCTATGCAAACGTGACAATGATAATGTAAGTGGATGCAAATAGATGTCAAACTGAACATATTTACACACACTATTGGCTCAATTCATCTGGGAACAGGTGACATCTGGTCTATTAGACAGCCAGGATAAAACCGGACATGTCAGATCTGCCCATAAAAGCCCCGCGCTGGCACTTGAAAAGAACATTTAATATGAAACTTTTTGGAAGGAAAAAGCATAAAAAAATACCTGTGTTCTGTGTGAACAAAAAAAACTACAAAAGCAGTATATTTCATGGCTTTATATCATGCCATCATCTGGCTTCACCACCTCCCCTCCCAAAATCTTTCCACCCTCTCAGTTGTTTCCATTCAATGGCATTTCTCTGGAGACAGTAATCCACACAGAGATGGACAGATAGGCACTGTGTCACCTCAGCTCAGCCTCGTCTCTGAGAGTGGGCTGCTGGTGTGACAGGAATGCCACTCACGTTGAAGCCAAGACCAGACTCTTGTGAGTCTTTGTGTCGGAGAACAAGTAAGAACTAGGTTAGACGGAGAGACAGATAACAGCTTATATAACTTCTCAATTTGAGAGCCAACTCTTTCCAACACTGTCTTTTTCTGATGCACTTTTTAAAATTCAATTTATCCATGTGGAAAAAATAGCACAACAACATAGCTCAAATTGGAAAACAAGTTTTAGTCAGGTTTAGTAATGACTAGGTGATATAACACAACAACGCCTACAAATCCAAACACATTGGCCATAGAAGAAGTTGATGACATACTTCTGAAATTCTGAGACAGATAATGACTTAAACCCGTCAGCTTTAGGTAGTTCATTTAAATAGCCTGCATATTTCAACGAGGGGCAAATGAACCTCCGTATTGTACGGCGCAAACGTCCAACAGAGGACGCCATTTTCACTTACAGCTCGAGCTGTTACATGTTCCTCACGCAAGTTTAAAAAAAACAAAACAGCTGCTGAACAAAAAGACTACACGTGATCTGTGGGGTAACAATGACAAGGCGAAAAAGAAAAAGAAAAAAGATCAAGTTGCACGTGGAGGCAAGTATTCTCTCAGACAAATGCTGACTGATCTTATTTAATTTGACTGGCTTTTTAAAGAAAAAGATACCCCTCACAACCCTGAAACTGCAGGAGGATGGTGTATTGATATCAAACAAACATCTGGAAGTGCTCCTGAGCTCATGTAGCGAGGCCCAGGACAGTGAACACGATTCCTGATTTTCAGCCTTGTCTCATGCTCACAGAACCATGTCCCCATTCTCATATCATGCTCTGTAAAATATTAAATATTCAGTCTTTCCCATTCTCACATTGAGGAACATTCTTACTCAACACTTTGAATTTCAGGTTTTTTTTGCCCAGACCCTTAAAAAATAAATAAATAAATAAAATAAAAAAACTTGTTGTAATAGCATTCAAATTATGTTAACTCAATAGTAAAATGTCTTATTTGCAACATAAGTTTGTCTTCAATTCTACAGGAAATGCAGCATTGGAGTGAGAATCTAAAAGTCACAGTATTCTGTTTTTGTTACATTCAAAGCATAGTTTCATCCTTTTTGGAACTTGGTTTAAAGAAAAATTAAATCCATAAGCATTCACAATAATCTTCAAGGCATCCTGGACTCTTGATTCAAATCTGTTTAACAGAGTTTTTCCTTATTTTGACATTTAAAGACAACATTAGAAGCACTTTTCGCTTTCATAAGCCTTTTTTTGGACTTCCCACTGAATGGGAGGAAGAAAAAAAAAGTAGGACAGTGCTTGCACAATATTTTTCATAATGACTTGATTTAAAGGCTTTGGACTTGATTTAAAAAAATCAAGCCTCTGTTAGAATTTCATGACTTTGCTTGCATGCCTGCTGCACCTCAGCAACAATAATGTGTCATAAAAAATGAAATGTGTTATGAAAAGATGGAAAGATTTGATTTATTAACAAGGAGGGGAAATTAGGCAGTTTACCTCTTGGACCTGATCTCCTTTTATGAAAGAAAAACAACAACAACTGCCAGCAGGACCTGGCTTTCATTAAAAACATAGCCCCATAAGGATTGGATGATATCCATAGCAACTGGCAATGTCTTATGACAGTTGTTATTCTATTGGTGGAAAGTAGGACTGATAAAGTCAGAGTTGAATCCAGTGAATCATTGGTTACAAAACATTCACATTGGATTCTACACAGGAAACTTTAAGGCTATGTGAGAGGATTCATAAAAAAAAAAAAGATTAGCTGTGGATTATCTATACTTAGATCAATCCTCAACACTTTAGCAGAGGGTGCGAACAGGAATGTAACTAACACATACACAGGAGGGAGAAGAGAGTGTCTGCAATGCATGATGTGAGGCAGTCTAAAAAAATGTTTTTTTCCCCTGAAAAAAACAAAAACAAATGAACAACATGATTAAATCTCCCCAAGAAGTTTGTGAGAACTGGGTCAAATAACTTTTTCATGATGTATGCTGGCATGTCTGAAAGTAGGTCTTCCAAATACGCAAGCTTTTCAAAAACAAATGCCTGTTGGATTTGATCAATCATAGCATGTGAGTACTTTCCCAGAAGTGATGCAACATTTTGGCCCCCGAGTTCCCTGCTCTGCAATAAATTTCTCCAATTTGCTTTTTGGAATTTTCTCTGCCCTTGTTTCTCCTCCCCCCCCATGTCTAAATTTACAAAGTGTGGACTACTTCGGAATAGCCTACTTTCTACGCTCATCAAGGAACGCTTCTGTTGCAACCAAGAGCTGCAGTCACATGAAAAGAGAGGGAACTCTAAATGTTTTTGACATGCTGAGCAGACAATGCAACACAACGCGGTCCTTAAAGGCGCCGCGCGCTCAAACTCTGATGTGAAATAAGAGGAAGGATGGAGATAGAGGAACTGCACGTTGGTATGAATGGCCCTGATCTGTGAGAGGCATTTAGGGATGAGAGAGAGTGGCAGACCGGAAATAGAAATAAGAACCTACTGTTGTGCCGAGGCTAAATGTGACGGCTCAAGTCGAAGGCATTCAAGGAAAGTGTCTGACGGGGTTGTTTACCTGCAGCCCAGTGTGGTCTGCAGCAGGGTGGTGATCCCCACGCAGAAGAAGATGGTCCCGATGAGCTGGCTGGTGGCCCACTGATCGAAGCCCACGCACATGGCCTCAACCAGGAGGAAGGGCACCGCGATGGTTCCACTGAAACACGTCAAGTAGTGCTGGAGAGACAAGAGCACACGGTTGGTATGTCTGCATCTGGCTAAATACCGAATAAATAAAAGATGTTCTTTGTCCCGGTGCCAACTTGTCTGATCTGTTCAGGCTTTAGTGTGTGTGTGTGTGTGTGTGGTCCTGACCAGTGGGTGTTTATTTGCTTTTCCACTTCTGACTTTTTGTGTCGTTGTTAAACACTGTAATTTTTTCCTCTAACGCAATGTTGATGGATTCATGTATTTATTGTTGGTAAAGGTAATAACAGTTCCAGGGACTTTGTGGTGTTTGTAGGGCTGTGTGATGGTATCATTTTTAGATTTGGTGCCTTATGTCATGCTCTTCAGGGATTACAAAAGATGATGCATGGTAAAAGTCCACTGTCAGACACAAACAGTGTGGTCATTATCCTCAGGAACCACCAGCATGAGGACTACTGGGAGAAAAACCCTGTTTCTGTGTCTGGTGTCCCTCTATGAAATACCCACTGTGAACTGTGGGAGGAAAAGTACTGAAGAGAGATTGCATGGAGAACAACAACCGACAAAAGACTACATTGGATATGTGTAGGTGCTTTTTTGTGGCTAATCTGTTTGTAGATTTACCTGTAAGCCTAAGAACACACACAGATACCAGGGTGGGGTGTCCTCGATGGTATAGATCATGTCCATCCTCCTTGCGTCCATGCTGTCTGTGCTGTCAAGCGTCTCAGATATTGAGCTCTATGTACACAGAAACATAAAAAATATGTACAAGTTGACAATGTAAGCCACTGACATATTCATCTTATCTGTTGTACTTAGCAAATGTATAACAGAAGGATTCAAATGAGACAATAATCGTCCTTAAATGTTACACAAATGTTGGAATAGGATGTCTGGGCAGGTATGATGAAGGATGAATTTAAGGGATGAATGAGAGTTGGATTACAAGGTAACAAAGAACCCTGTGAAAGAGCACCATTTATTTTAGTCTGAATAAAAAGCGCAGAGTCACAGTGACAACAGGAAAAGAAAGACAAGAGAGGAAGATTGTTCATTTGCCTCCTCTTCACATCTCATCAGCACCTTTCTGCAAACGTTTGGTATTTTCAAATGGAAAAAGAAAGTAATAACTGTTTTATAAAATCCTGGGATTTTCCATTGGTTTCATCAACAGCTTCATTACATTACCAAGTAGATGCGGTGGCATCCGAATGCTATTTATTTTCCAAATGAGGACATAAATTTACCAATGAAGTCACTGCATATCTATCTGAACTATGTTTAACATCTTTGTGACTTTATGCACTCTGACATGAAACCAAATGCAGAAATACATTTCAACATAAATAGATCAATAAGGTGGCTGCTTTTCTACCATTTAGCCACCAAACTGAATTCACTGTTGGGGAATCTTTGTTTGCGAGTAAAATATCAAAAAGTTTCTTAGTTTGGTAATTTTACATTTTTTTTCCAGGTGGAAAAACAATAAGTAAGATACAGAATTTCACAGAGAGATGTATACATGTCCTGGCAAAATCATTCATCAAGCAGCAAACGCATGGAGAGAAAAAAAAAAAAGAAAAAGATGTGGTTACTTAAAGAAGAGTGTCATAAGAAGCATTTAGCAGGACATACATGAGTAAGATGTTACAACCATGTGATATTGAGTCATTTTGCTTTGTGGCAAACCCCCACCCCCCCTAAAAAACAGCTAAAAAGCTACGAAACACTTAGGATTTTGTTTCACTTCTATATTTCTATTCTTCAGTTACCTTTTCAGCTCCTTGATTTTCCTTGGTGTAGATGGCCATCAGCTCTGTGTTCTCAGTATCCTGGTCTCCACTGGCACTGCTAACTCCATTCACTACCACCTAAACACACATAATTTAGACACGAATGTCAGCTTTTTTTCCCCTTTTGTGTTTTTTGAAAGTTCTGAAACCCAGCTTGTGGAACAATGCTTTGGGGAAGAAAAAAACAAGAAAAGAATAAACCAGTGTAAGCACCTGTGGGGCAGAAAGAGGATTTGGGCTCTGATAAATCGTCAGCTGACAAAACCACGAGGAAAGACAGACATGCTGACAGACCATCAAAGACTAGGAGGATGTGGGACAGAACAGAATCAAATCCAAAATGGGTAACGAAACAAATGAGGCATCCTGGACTTGAACGCGTGAGACTTGATGTGTGCAAACAATTATGTTCCTGGGTGTGGTTTCCTTTAACATGTGTTTAAAAAATACAATGACGAATTAAGATGAATGCTTTTGTAAGCCTTTTCATGCACAAAAGAGAATACATAAGTCTGACTCATCCATCAAACCATTGAGCTATGACATAAATGCACAGAAGTGAATTAGTAAACAAGTTTTTGCAGCTCGTCCCCAAACGAAAATTACTTGCACGCAAACTTAATCTTCTGATCAAAATACGGCCCAACGTATAAAAACACAGCATTAGACAGGGAAGGAAACCAGGGGGCTCCATGGTCCTTGTTTAAGCAAAACATTACTCTTTCAAAATATTGTTGGCATTGCATCTGCTTCCATTCATCAAGTCTCTGTTTGGATCTGTCTTGGTCTGGTCAGCCTCCCCTGGGAGTTCTCAGACTCTTCGGTATTCCACTGTGTTGATCATTTGGTTGTGAATTAAGTTCTCCAGAGTGGCGAAAGTAACACAAAAGCCAGGTTGTGACTCCTGAAAAATTGGATCCAATGCTTTAGCTGCTTTCAAAGGCCTGTGTGTCAATGTTAACAATCCATGAGGGAGATGCCATTGCTCGGAAAAGTTTGGAGAACTGTTGGTTTCAGTCTGAGACATTGTTAATGTCCGATTTAAGAGAATTCACAGATTAGATAAAACATTAGATCTGCACAGTGGCATCAATACGTTTACAGTTCCACCCTGTTCAATGACCATTAATTACCCTCAAAAGAGGGTAAGAGAAGCTGATGGGCCTGAGTAAATTCGGTTATAAATCACAAAGAGCTTTCCTCAAATCTCCACCTCAATGCCTCTCACTATCTATTTTTGGTTTCTTACAGGTGTAGCCAATTGATTGTAGCTAATGTGGTGAAGTGAGAGCTTCAACTTCAAGCTCGGAATTTTTATTTTTTTTTCTTTCTGGACTTGTGTCTGCGTGGGACTCGGCTGGGTTTCCCCCGTCGCCGGCCTGCCTACTGATGCACGGAGCAGCAGCCTGATGTGGAGGAGACAAACGAAGGAGAAGGCTGGAACGGCGGTTGGAGACGAAGAGGGCCGCTGGGTGTGGTTCGATCACGCAAACGATCAGAGTTACGAAGGCAGAAAAAGCTCGGTTTGACATACGTGACTAAAAGAACGGGAGGGGGAGTGCGGGCGTTGGGAACGGTTGGTAATTACTTGGCTGCGTGCGAACCAGTTTAAAGGAATTTCTTTCTCATCTTCTCCCGACATCTGTTTTTGTGTGGGCGACAGCTGTTTTTTTAAACGCGTGACGGAGCGTGGACCAGGGCTACCTACCGGGATTGGGTAGAAGTCGGCGCCGTGTTTGCTCTCGTCCTCGTACTTGCCGCCCTCGCTGCTGCTGTCCATCGACTTGGAGGTGGTGTTTTTCCCCACGCCCATCTCTGCCTCGCAAATGTCGTCCTCCTCGGTCCCTCCCGGGTCTTGCTCCAACGTTAACACTGCAGAGGAATCCTTCAGTCCGACAACATTATCCAGGAGTGCCTCGCCTGCTTGGAGAAAAACAAGCACACAGACAAACAAATTCATGCTTTGATCCAGGGGAAGGTTTCCAATACCCTAATTTTACTGTCAAAGCCTGAGAGCATCAAACGGCAGCCAGGTCAAGTTTCTTGGTTATGACAATGCTGGTTTATCGAGTTGAAGAAGAATTCGATACGTAGGGTATTATTTTACAAATAGCTATATTTTCACACTCTTTCAGTTCCCTTTTCATCCGCTGCAGGTGCTTTGGGTTTCTTCAGGTGATATAAATCCCTATGAAAGACTCTCCATCAGCTATTCATATACTCAGATTTCCAAGAGCAAGAACAGCTCATTGAGTATTTTAATTAGGGTTGCAACCTGCGTTTCTTTTTTTAGTGCGAGGATATCAGAAAAGAAGAGATTGTGACCTTTTATTGAAAGGATTTGCTGGGGTTTTTTTTTTTTTTTTGGACCATCAGTTCAACAAAAGCCAACAATCAAAAGGTGCTTTGGCCTCACAACAAGTCACTGCTTGTGAGTCCAGACAGTTAATGATAGTGATCACGTTACGAGTCTGTAGATAAAATGGACAGATGCCTTCTGAGAAATTGTTTGGACTCATTTGGGAATTTCAACACTTTTGCTAACCGATCACTGACTGATAGACACAAGATGAGGGGGGGGCTTAGAGAGAAGAGGGGTTATGAGAGGGGTTGTGACAAAGGAGGGTCTGGAAGAGAGAAAGCAAAGGGAAATCACAGTTCGGAGATGATTTAAAGAAGAAAAAAAGAAGCAGAGGCAGGTTTGTTCTATCAGGCATGGGGGGGCTGCACCCCCACCTCTCTTAGCCACCGTTTTGGCTCACGCTTGCATAACTCATGTCAGTAACTGTCAGTTTCTCTTGTTAACGTTACTGTCAGGAACTTACTGCACTGGAACCAACAAAAGAAAAATTGCTGCCAAGAAGTCAGTGTCTCAGGTAATACTTTCCCAGCAACGGTCCATCCTGAACCCCACACGATTAAAAACTGACAGACGGAGCATTAGCCGATATGATTTCTGACACATTTAAGCATTTGTGATACTACTAGTCAGCATTTAGTTCCACAGTTTGCCATACATCTTGAATGTAAGAAAGAAAAAAAAAGATCTTGCGTTTTTTCACGGATTTAATAAAGCTGAACTGTCTAATTTGTCTCAAATCTAGATTTTTTTTTTGCATCATGTGAGAAGAAGTGGCTTTGTTTGCAGTACACGAAGCTCGGGGCAAAAGAATCCTTAATGCTACCGTTTGGTTTAAAGAAGAGTGGAAGGAGGTAAGTTTCAACTTGTTTTCAAAGACTGGCGGCATCTTCGTGATGGACTCATTAACCAGAGCGGGTATACAGAATATCCCACTGAATTAAACTGCATAATGCATGAACGCTCGGGTCAGCTGAGTACTGCAACACTCCTTTAGAGCCACCTATAAATATTGATCTAAGCCACCAAACAAATTACAGTCATATATATGGATAACACAGAATTGGGTTTCCTTCTTATTACTCGACTCCCAATAGAAAGGTGCCTTACCATTCAAAAGGTTTTTCCAATTCCTCACGTTGAAAAGAAATGACCATACCAACTTTCTTCTAGATAAAAAACAGTGTTCTGCTATTACATCAGAATCTTAAATCCAATTTATATTTTCTCCTTTTACTGATGTTTTCAGTGAGGTGCTGAGAGGCTGATGCTCTTCATAGTCACAGGCCCCAAAGCTCTCATTTCTAAGGTGAGAAAAAGTCACCTCAACAAGATTTTGCACAAACTTTGCACTTAAATCAAAATCTATCTTTTTTTTTTTTCATAAACAGAAAAACTAACTAACAAAAAAAAAGATAGCCATACTGAAATATGAGCCATACAGATATAAAATAAAAGCAGCCTGTTTCACTTAACTTCAGCACTTTTTTTAGAAGCATAACAGGCAGCAAAAACAATTACTGGCATTTTAACTAGAGAATTACTGTTTAAAACAGGAGAAACAAAAATAGACCATTTTATGGTCTTAGCAGTCCAATTCGATTCTGGCCGTGGAACGCCGCTTCCTCCGTTTCTCTACACATTTACCGCCACCTCTCCGGGAAGTAAAGTATGGAAGACTATCCTCGATATCGGGCGCCCTGCGTCCCCTCCCTCCCCAAAGCCACTATCCCCGCTCGCTGTGTAAGATGTTGGGACAGGTGTAATACCTAGTTGACACATCCCATCACTCCTGTCAAGCTGGGCGGCTGGGAGCATCTGTGTGGAAGGAGCAAGAAGGAGGGAAAGAAGGAGGCAGCAGAAGAAGAGAGGACGAGAGCAAAGAGAGGAAGAGAAGGGGGAGGAGGCACAGAGGAGAAACACAGAGGGTGGGGGTGGGGGGGGGGGGGTCAAGGATAAGGAGGAGGAGGGAGGCGAGACAAAAGTTAATTTGACAGATAGCATTTAATCACAAACAAAACGTATTAGTGAGACAGATGTGCTAATTAGAATTCAGAGGATAAACTGAAATGTGGCTACAGACCCCTGTGTCAGTCCCTCCACCCTGACATAAGCTCCAGACATAAAACAGAGCCTTTAGAGGGATAAAAGAAGAGATAGAGGACGGTGTGTAATTTCTTCCGCTCAAGACAGAAATAGATGGATCAATGAAAAGTATCAATTAACATGTTTACAGAGCACGTGTGTCTAAACCCTCTCTGTAGGGAGATTTAGTCAGACTCCATTCAGCACACAAGTAGACCAGCATTTACTCAGATGCTCTCTACCTATATCTTCTTATTTCTCCCTGAAAGAAAAAAAAAAAAAAAAAAGACTCTTGGATTTGCATCATTGGAGAGGAAACCGTGAATGTTCCCTCCATGAAACAGCTGTCAGGTGTGATTATAGTAAACTGTTGATTAATCACAACGTGGCTCATTCTACTCGTTTTCTGACCCAGACATGAAAATTATGCAAACGATGGCCACAAATAACACCAACGTTTTAACATTAGCCAGTCCACATAACAGGTGGATGTATTTGTGCATTTCTCTGTAAACGAGGGGAGCATCTCTAGTCAAATAATGGATTGGCAGGTGACAGATGCAGACAGACCTTAAAGAAAATATCCCAAAGAGACAGAAGATGCTGCCGCCCTTTTGACTGTTCTTTAACGAGCTAAGAAAAAGTTAGCCAACTTCTTTTTGCTTTTTAATGAGCTCCAAGTAGGACAAAATGAGTATCATCTAGCCCAGGTATATAAACAAAGGTAGACATTTAGACTGTGAGTAAATGGAAAAAGATTTAATTTGGGTTGATTATTTCCTTTCAGCAGCACTTTTAATAACCTCACAAATTGTTGAATAAAACGATGGTTCCTGAAAGAGGATGGCATCATTAGTTGTGGAGGGAAATATGTGTGGACCTACTCTGGATTTATGATTGAACTTTCATTACATGCTAACTGAGCAAATGGTTGACCTCCGTGATGCCCAGCCTTTGGCTCGCACAGCACTGAGCATCAGCTGGGGGATGTGGAGTGTGACAGAAAGTATCCCCACAGCCTCTGGGTGAATGGACTCTGATGAGGCGTGTGCCATCACTAGAGGAGCAACGCTACAGTAGCACGAAATCCTAAAAAAACAAAAAATACTCCTCTGTTTCTTTCCGTCTGCTGGTGTTGAAATGGGAAGCCGTCAACGTACAAACAAACAGAGCATCAGACAACCAGCGGAAAAAACAAGGGAGACATTGAGAAGTGGAGCGAGAGAAGAGAAGATGGAGCGTGGTTACGTAAGAGAGGAGGAATCTGCAGTTTGATCAAAATAAACTTGTGCAGGAAATGCAGAAGAGAAGCAGAGAGAGTCCGTTTGCTTAGAGAGACGGGATGGAGGACAGGAGGGGAAACGGGATGGAGGGAGGAGGCAGTGAAGCGAAGGAGGCGAGGAAGTACAAAGATGACTACTGTGGTCATTTTGACTCATCCTGGAATAAACTGCATGGTGGGCACCTACCGCCTGGATCGATAACCATGGTAACCTGATCTGTGGCTCATTCGCTGGCTTGAACTGCGTTGTGTGGAATTCCACCAGAGGAGGACGAGCCAGATTTCTGCCATGCTGCTTTCATCTACCACTAAAACAACGCTGGTGGGGGCACCACCTCTCGATCTGAGCCTGGAGAACACAGTTTTGCCACTACTGTGTGGCCCCCCCGCAACCATTAACGAATACTTTCAATCCAGTGCAGATCATCTGTTAATGTATGGTAACACCATAACGTTTGTTTTTTTTTGTTATCACCAAAACATAAAACCGATAATCAACCGAGGGTTTTGTTTGCTTGTGGATCACAAATAGCTACCAAAACTATAAGTGTTGAGCTATTGAAAACCAAAAACACTGAACTAGTGAACATTTCTACAACTGCATGACACCCAGAGAGATATAAATAAAAACAAAAAAAGCTACATTTGAGAAGAGACAATTGTGCTGATTAAAAGACCATAAATATAATCATCTTCATGGATCACTGCTATTTTAACCTGTTAATTAGATACAAACAAAAAACAAAACTGTTGAATCAATCAATCGCCAACAGCTGCCAGGTTTTTACGAAATCTAACCTGCTACACATGTAGTTTTTCCTCTGGTACGCAAACAAACCTCCTTCTCAGCATAGGCTGCTTACAGAACCACAATGTTACATGTGTCGTCCTGCA
This sequence comes from Menidia menidia, assembly GCA_907169785.1. NCBI lineage: Eukaryota > Metazoa > Chordata > Actinopteri > Atheriniformes > Atherinopsidae > Menidia > Menidia menidia. The sequence continues at coordinate 17,394,350 of CAJRST010011112.1, read as the reverse complement.
CCGGCTGGATTATTCAACCTTGTAAAAAGGCGTTAGCTCCCTCTGAAGTTTATTGAGCAATTACATTTGCAGAGGCTTATTACGGTTAAGCTTCTGCGACCACATTTAGCCAGTGGGGAAAAAAAAGAAAAGAAAATAATCAGGACAACGACCTTAAAAGACATGGAAAAATGGTTAAATGTGTATGAATGTCCTGGTCATGCGAGAGAGCCGGGGTGGGGGGGGGGGCAGAGGCAGCAGGCAGGACCTTACATGACGGCACGAGTACACGTGAGCAGATTCCATTTCACCACACGGGAGAGTATGTAAAGCAGCGGCAAGGTCATGTTTACACTGGTGAGCTCCCCGCCTGTCACATAGAAGTGGCCGGAGATAAGAGGGGTTTGTCCTCGCACAGACAACAGATAAAGGAAGAATGAGGAAACCCGCTGAGTCATGTGTGGTATGCTGATATAAGTACGTCCATACGGGCCAAAAATATGACAGAGGTATCCTGCCATGATATTCCAACAGATTTTATGAATGAACTCAAAGGGGAACGCCAAGCGGTTCGCTTCCTTAAATATCTGGAACAGAGGTGTCACATGCCCTCAAGTTCAGCACACAAAGCAGTTTCAGGTTAGAACTCTAAAACTGGAGAGAGCAAGTTCTAAATCCTCCTTTTATTAAAGCTGCGAATAGACCAGAGTGCCAATCTTTTAAAAGACAATAAAGAGAGTTAAAGGTTAAAAAGTGGCATTTTGGCACAAGTAACTCAGAGATGTATTCCCCTGCCTATTTGAATCCTCTGACCACTGCCATAGTAACCAGTATCCTAACATTCAAATGATTCAAACCAAATGCAAACAGCAGTCCTTCTTCAGACCAAACTCCCTCTTTCCTACGCAGCAGCATGTTTAGTTCAACTTCAGCCCATTTTCCATCACCGTCCAAACTACCACGGCGAACATGATTCTAATAAATGAGCCGTTTCCATTGAAGTTCAGCCACGCCTTCAGATGAAGTTCAAGAGAATTTGGAGTTCACAGGGCTTCAGCCTTAAGCAAAAATTCCGACACGAAAGCGAAAGGAAGCAAACACCTCGCACGGCATGAATTTGGGGACAAATCCAAAAGGCTGGCCCAAAATAACAACCATTTCCTCTTCTTCTCCACAATCAATCATGTCCTTACTGGAGCCACTTCAGGGAGACGCATTAATAGTGCTGCTTTGGCTCTCCGCTGCAGCATTTGTTCTTATCAGCCGAACACAGATGCTGCCCAAGTACCTGATCTGAGATCAATAGCGAAACCTACAGGAAAGATCACGTGTCTGAGTGTACATTTCCACACTCAAACACAACCACTAACACGCAACCTCACCAGTGGGTGTTGTGGCTGCTATTCTTGTTTCGTAACTTGAACACGTAATCTCAAGAGTCCGTTGACTTACATGAGAAGAAGTGCTTTGATGGCTGGAAAACACAGTTCTATTTGGTTCTTGTGGTATGTTGGAAGACGGAAGTGCTGCGTTGTCTCAAATTTTGCTTTAAGTTATTCCCTCGTCCAATTACACCGACTGGAGTGACCGGCCCTTGACGGTTCAACGCCCAAAACCCACAGGGGGACAGTGGGCGCTGGTCACACAGGCTAGAGCTTCATGAAATCCTCCTTATCGACCACTACAAATTCCACAAACACTTTGTTTACAATTGGCTTTCTCTGACACGAGGGAGAAGTGTAACAACATGTTTGCACAATGTGCTGCGGTGACCAAAGATCTGGCAATGATCCAGAACTATCCAAAACTCTATAACATTTGGGCTGATCCATTATTCAACATTTTGATTGGTCTGAAGCCGAACAATGTGCTTCTTTTATAAAGGTTACACACCGAGGGGACACCCACGGTGGGTTGGACAAACACGTCTCAGAAGTGGTGAAACAGAAGAGTTCAGAGGTTTCTCGGGCTTTGGCTGCATTTCCATCCCAGACCCACACAGCAGGCCATCAGCAGCCCATAAAGGAGACCAGAGTCTCCCATCCCTTCTCACACGAGACATACTGAAACTGTACACTTCGTATAGGTCATTTCACAGCCTCTGGCATTTTCCCATTAAGCCCGCAGGAATATAAATTCAAAGTATCTATTGTTGTTTAACGCTGTTGAAATCCTTTAAGCCCGCATGAGCCAGTCTCCTGCTGATACTTGCTGTTAGAAAAGCAGTTATTTAAGGAGGACAAAACATAAAAGAGTACATTCCTAAGCCAAGACGTCAAACCGATAAAGTTTAGTAGGTCACCAAAGATTAAATGTTGTGATTATGCTGCATTACAACACTTGCACAAGATAACGGCTGTTAGTTAACCGACATGCTTCAAAGGAAGGAAAAGAAGGTTTTTTATGTTCACACACATCTCAATTATTTGTTGCAGGTTTGCGCATGCTTCTAAACTTTGGCAGTTGCCATGGTAATCAGCACTTGAGTCAGATTTTAACTGCTTTGTTTTGAAGATGGCTTACCGCGGTGACAAAGGAAATGTAGACAGAGACTAAAATGATTACCTATCCGTCAATATTAGCAATTAGACGCCATTGTCAGTGGCCCCACGGCTTTTATCTGTGTCACAGCACTGACTCGATCACGGTAAGACACGCTCAAGAAAGCCGACGAAAATAAGCCAAACATGTGGACCCGAATGTAAGAAATGCCCCAGGTGAATCCCAGAAGGTAAAGGGACAGGCTAACTGCTCACGTTTGATGCTGTCACATTACCGTTAATGGTATTTAACTAAAGCAAATAACAGGACAAGTTTTCGGGTTGACATGAAGGTGCAACAAGGGAGAGGACTGACAACAACAAATGAGGCCGGGAAAGATAAGGCCGGGCCAGATATGGAGCTCATCATTGAGAAGGGAGCGCGCGCAGGACAGGAACCAGAAGCTGACTCACTGAACACGCAGTGGTCATGACCGTTAGCCTTGACAATGAGGGGGACCAGAAGAGGCTGCTGGTCCAGGCTGACCAAAGCAGCGTGACTAAGACAGCAAATAGAGAGAAAAAAAAAAAAGGCTTGTCCTTTGATTCCAAACGCACACATCCTATCATTTATTTGTTCTACAGCCGCTGACTGATTGATGGTTTCAAACACTTTTAGCATTTAGTTTAAACTTTGACCTGGTAGTATTAAAATGTTTTTTTTGTCACTTTGAACAGTGGGGCCCCTGTTGATGGCGTAAGAGCAGAAGGACCTCGAATTGAAGACTTCCAGCAGGAGACGCAGAAAGCCAATTAGTAATCCTCTTTAGTGTGCTGCTTTCAGTCCATTCATCATCTGTCAGCCTGCTGATTAAATTTTGATGAAACGTGGGATATGATGTGGGTCACTGCACACTTCTGTTTTTTTTTTCCTATTCATAAAAATGGCACCAACTGACCTGAAGAAGTGTCATTGACCCAAAAAGCTTTAGATGATGCACTTAAAAAAAATTCTATCACTAAATAAAAAACATTCTGCTGTTAATGTGCAGCAGGCATTCATTTTGTCTGACAAAGAGGCTTTGGCATCCATTCCTTGGTAAGATTGGCCGTCAATTTTTTGTCCTAGAAAAAATGGTTTCAGTGGTTTTGAACATGTATACACTATTTTTCTGGATTACTGCCCTGAATCACCATGAAAAAAAACAAAAAACAAAGGTGTCTCAGGGAGCTTGAAACTTCCTTTTTGAACTCAGGCCGTTGAATATGAAGTGAATCAAAGTGAGAACAACAATTACACCTCAGAAGACAGCATCTGAACAAAAGTGTCATCTGTTGCGATCGATACATCAATAAATGGATTATTAATTTTAAAAAATGCTAATTTAGTCCCTTTTATTCCATTACTCCAGGGAAGCCAGAGGTGAACCACTAAATCACAAGTATGTCCTCTATTTTAAGACTGTAGGCTCGCATGAGTGATAGTGACAGCAGTGGTCCCAGACCCCCGGGTACCCCCGGTACCGGTCCGTGGGTCAACAAGCACCGGGCCGCCGGACGCCAAAGTAATAATTCATTGGTTCCATTGTATTTAATTTCCAAGTCTGAATAATCTTTTATTCGTAAAATCTTTTATTTTGAAAATGAAAATATTCTCTCGGTTGCATCTCGGTCACTTGAGTGTCCAAAATTTTACCCACAAGTTAGCAAAATAAGTAAAAAAACTGACGTTTTTGGAAAGTTTATTTTCGAAGGGGAAAAGGCCCAAAGAAGAGACGGAGGAAGAGGCGACGACTCCGAAGAAAATGAAAGCAGGAGTTATGGAAATATGGATCTATTGCCACAGACCGAGGCCAGTCTGCGTAATATGCGGCGAGCGGCTCTCTGATGAAGCGACAAAGCTTCAAACCTGCTTCACCACTTGGAGACCAAGCATCCGGGATTAAGAGACAAGCCCCTGGAGTGTTTTTAAAGAAAAAATAAACCTGCATACGAGTAAACGGTGGATTTACGTTCACCATTGTATTCGCAACATAACTCCCAGGTCCACATTGATAAAAAGGTCGGGGACCACTGGTAACAGGACCAAACAGATGGTTAACATTACATTTATTTTTTTTCTCCCCAAAAGGGTGCTTTGTAAAAAACAAAGGAGTAAACTGCTCCCAATCACCCCTCGCTGGTGCCGAGGGGCATCCATTTCTCTGGCTGCTGATTCACAGCGGATTGTAGCTTAAGAGGTTAATACAGCCGGACAGTATTCGTTATGCAAGAATCAGAAGGCATGCTATGCTGCCCGTGGCAATTAAATCTCCATCTTAGTTCATGTCTTTCATCATGCAAACACAACCTGCCACCCAGGAAGACTCACTCACTTTTCTGTACTTAACGGCAAACAGACCGAAGAAAATACTGGTTTGAAAGTTTCCTCAGTGAAGAGAAGAAAAAAAAAGAAAAAAAAAAAAGGAAACCCACATGCCAAACTGTTTTACTATTTACCACAAATACCCACACACACCTGCGTAACGTGACCCGGCACTACAGTGTAATCTCGTTCACATGCTCTCTACTGCAAACTGGGCCAAAGAATGATTTCTTTGGCCCAGTTTGCCTCGGATTGGCCCGTCATCCTGCGAGGTGAGCCTCTGCTCTGGAAGTCGGAGTCAGGGTGACTAAAAAGGAGTTGTTGGGACGGATTAAAAGCAAAACAATGGCACAAACAACAGCCCTATCGTGGAGAAGATAAACTGAAGCCCACAGAGATGCCCTCTGCCTGCACAGATGCTATGACTACCCGGGTGTTTTAGATTCGCTTTTAATTCTGCTGTCATTTTTCTATCAATACAAATGTGTTGGCGCCGTTTTTTTTTTCTTTTTGTTTTTTTTTGCACCCAAGCATAGAAGGTTGGTGTCAAATTCCTTTGACGAGTGCACATATTAGGGTGGGGATGCTGTTTCAGAAGAACTGGGTTGACTGTCTGGCATGGCATTCTCCTGCTTCTAACCTTTTCTGTGGGGATCACTGCACATGTACGCATTGATGAGACTCACAGCACAGATGCCTGTCAGTGACTTTAACCATGCAGTTAAAATAGAGGAAGAAGAAAAAAGACATTTTCACAATTTCATTTTCAATATTTAGCTTAATCAATTTATACTTATATACAATATATACTATATGCTTCAATAATTTACAAAAGGAGTACATTTGTTGGACATTTGGAGCATGTTACAGTAATTTTATATAATTTAAGACTGTATGTCTGTCTGTCTGTGTGTATATAACTCGTATATAACTCGTGCCATTATATGGTCACAGAAAATTGAAATCTTTCCATAAAATCTTCATTCGATTCATGGAAAAACCCTTTTCCTCCTGCAGATAGCAAAGCTGGTTGTGATGAACCCCCCTCCGTGTCTCCATGTGACAGTCAGATGGGGCTATGAAATGTTTCGAGGCAAAACTCTTACACGATGTCCTCACATCTTCATGACGCCGTCAGATTTGACTCACAATCAACACACTTCAATCCACCTGGCAATCATTCAAGTTATTAAGAACAATTACAAAAAAAAATTACAAGAACATCTAGTCCTGACACCATATTGTCAGGTCCATTTAATATGGACCACCATCACAGTAGTCACAACCAATAAATCTGTTTATGTAGGATCAAATGAGAAATGTCTTTTAGTGTGCGTATTTAAAGCTGTATTACATCGTTCATTTCTCCCCTGAAACACGGGCAGCGGTGGGCCGGACGTGACCAGGTCTCGGGTACAGTGGTTCTTGCCAACTGAAAGGCCACCGTCCACCACGCCGGACTGCATCTGGTGACCGTGCTCCTCGTCTTTCTAATGAGCAGAGAGGGTGTAGACGTGGTTTATGAGTGGCGAAGCCATGCTCACAGTCCGGGACAACACTGACCTGGCCACTCTTCTGTAAACAGAGGCCTTAGGGGCTGGAGAATAATAAAAACAACTGGACAAACATCCTGGAAGAAGCATCAAAGCAGAGGAAACCCTCGGCTTCCCATCACAAAGCCGCATAAAAACAGGATGCAGAAATTTTCGGAGCTGAGTTTCCAGCCTTGAGATAGACGTGTCAGGTTTAGCGTCATGTCGTCACTCCACTTTGAGGAAGCTGCCTCCTGGAGATAATAGCCACTCAACCCCAACAGATCACCTGCATCTGTTTTCAAGTGCAATGACTTTACACTCAAGTTGCACGATAAAGCACAGGATGATTCATCTCATTTCAATGAGATAGCAGGCCTTAACATCTGGAGTGGGTGGGGGGGGGGGGTTAACTGAGAATACAAGAAAACAATTAACATCTGCTCCGGTGCATATAAGAAGAAAAGGCCACTACAAAGAGGTAAGGGTGAGATCAGAGGAAAGGTTGAACTAATGTCTGGCAGCAGTAGGGCTGGGATTTTATTAGTCTTATCCGAGGTAAATCCCCCATCCTTCTTAATAATAGCTAAAGCAACTAGTGTTTTTAAATCATGTTATCACAGCAAAGTGTCAACTTTTGTACCTTTATTATATATATATATATATATACACACACACACATTGGGAACTAGACCCGAATCAACCTCTGCACCTCTCATTTTCTCTGGTTGGATAGCTTTTGCTAAGGGATGAACTCTTCAAACTGCAGGAAATACAGAACTCAAATAACCATTTCTCAGCGATGGGGAAACAGTATGTGCAAATTCCGACCATTAAACCCAGACGCTCATGGAGACATACACTCACAAACTGTGGTTTCGATCTAAGACATCAAACGTGCCAGTTATCCATTCTCATATCAGATGTACACGACAGGAACAGGTGCCGGTACAGAGAGGAAAACAGGGAGAACAGCAGAGGTGGACATTTAAGAAAAAGAAAGAAAGAAAGAAAGAGAGAAAGAAAGAAAGAATGCCAAAATCCAGAGTCCTTATTATTTCAATCTTACACAAAGCATTAAAAATGTGTTTTGCACGCAACAGAAGGAACCATCATGTCCAAGTTATCATACACGGTTTTATGGTTAGTGATGTAAATGGAGAACAAAAAGTCATTCTCTGGAGCAGAATAAATAGCTTTCATGTGTTCTTCCAATTGCTTATGGTGGTTTAAGAGCTCGGATTATGAAAGAGACAAATTGAGAGACGTCGGTCTCATAATAAAGATGTTTTGTTTGAGCCAACCATGTGCCAAAAATCTCTAGACTGAGCAAACTGAGAATGGTACTGTCATCAAGAAATATAATCTGATTAAACTGATTATAGTGAGATATGTTGGATCTCTCCCCCGGGCCCACTTCCAGGCGTCATAAGGATGCAGCATCTTTTACCAGATTTAACATCCTGCCAACATAATCTGCTCATTTGACTCTTTTGTAGCCTGACAATGATTTGTGATCCCAGTGACAGACGTTTGCATCCATCTAGCCTCGTCTCCAGGACACCGACCCCACCAGGAAATAATAAATCTTAATGGGCAAGTGAGCTTTAATGTTCCAGTTAGAGCAGCCTGGACGCGGCTGTTTCTTAGCAGCTCGACCTTTTCACGTCTGATTAATCCGAAATGACTCACGAAAAGAGATGTGACCGGTGGATATTTGGCTTTGCCGTGTCAGAGTCACAATAAAGCCCACGTTATCAGGAAACCTTGAGGCTTCGGGCCTCCAAAACACACAGATAAGTGATAGGTCATGCGTTTAAACGCATCTCCACCCGTTATTTATCTTGCCTAAGAGTGAGAAAGATGAAGGACGAGCTTGACTAATGGGGCCTTGGTTTTTCACGGTCACGCTAGGAGCATCAGCAGACCCACGGTCTGCCCACGAAGTCTTATAATAAGCCGGAGGAGAGATCTTAACATCTTTGAGCGTCGCACGCCGCCAAACCTGACCTCCGGCAGCTACGACGTGCCGGCGGTCTCCAAAACAAAAAGTTCCCCCCTCCCGGGAGCCGCTCGTGAACGGGGAAATCTGTCATTAGGGATTATAAACGCCACGTTTTGTACTCACCTGCCCGATGAAAGAGAAGACGGAGCCCACTTCCCCTCTTGGGTAACGTTACGTCCGCTGGCTCGTCCCCGTGGTTGGTGCTGCTGAAGCGGGAGACGGAGGCACCAAGAGCCGGAGATGGAGGGACCAGACCGTCGTCAAGCTCCGTTCCTTCAAGACCTGCTGCTCTCCTTCGGTTATATATCAGCACGGACCGTTTTAAAACAGCTGCCTGACGCGCTATCCGTAGAGGTGGAGGGGAGGGGGGGATATCGGCTTTCATAAAGCCACGGGGGTTGAGGTTCCTCAGTGCGCATGCTCGTGTTACCCGTGACACCGAAGGCCAGCCCCTAGCCCCGCCCTTAAATCGAGCGTCAGCCAATCAGGAGCGGCTCGTGGATGACGCAAAACAGCCTCCCTTCCCGGCAAGATGTCAGGAGCGGAGGCCGGAACAGTTTCTGTTATAATAACCTTTCTTGCATAAGATATCTCTGTGTGTTTTTTTTGTGCTAGTCCTACGGTTTGAGCAGCAAGTTTACTCCCGAGCCAGTGAAAAGTATGACTGCCTGCCTTGTGCTCGGGAATTTTGCCTTTGTTTTTCCCCACACTGCCATCTGGTGGTTGTTTGCCGGCATTGCCTTGACTGGCCTACACGCACACGTTTTGGATCAAAGTATTATAGTGGCATAACCTTGTTGAGTAACATGCCTCAGGGTGTATCTAACGGTGGATAGTTGTACAACACGTGTAGTCAATGTTTATTCTATTTAGTTTTATTTTATTAAGCATTTATTTGTTAAATTATATACATTTGCAGGATTTTGTTAAATGTGTAACCTCTTTTAAATGCTTGGCATCGCTTGTGTTTTGCGTCTTATGTTTTTAATTTTGCATCACTTTTGTTGAATTACCTCTGTTCTGGATTTGTTTTTCTGTGACCTTCTCAGGAATCTGTTTGTTGATTTACAAAGGTATTTACATTTCTACAAATTGTTAGTTGTACTGTCTACTCCACAACATTCATCTGAGATATGTTTACTGTTTAGTTTTCAAGCTGAAACAGAACAGCGTTGTACAATAAGGTCCTTACAAAACATATTTATGATGTATAAGTTAACAGTAAATCCGAGATTAACACACTTTAATCTCCAAACCTTTCAGAGGGCTCATTTTATACAACGGTGTCTGACACAAGTCCAAAGATAAATTGATACAAGTTTTAGAGGCATATTCTTAACAATCTAGTATATGAAGATGCATTCATGGCCAAATGCTTTAAAAATTATGCAACACATAGACATGTACACAAGTACACACTCCCTGCATGTATCTTTCTTTTTAGTCTGTGTAAAGGCATCAAGTTTCATTTGGCCACAATTGTTTCTTACTTGTTTTTTGAGTTATGAAAATGTTATTTCTTACAGAAGTTATTTGGGCCTTCAATGAATATTTTCATTTTCTTAGTACAAGTACATTATTTCACAATATTAGACTTTCTTGAACTTTTCACTGTTCTCACCCACTTACACATTTAGAAGTACGTGTGGTTTTCTCATTCTACCAATGATGCCAGAAAATTGTTTGTAATGCCTGAGTCTTGGCCAGCACAAATATTTGAGATACACAAAGTAGATATCATGTCCTACTTACTGTGTTCTGCCCAAAAGAATTTTTTTTTTACTGGTTTTTAGTTTGGATAGAGAGTGTTATCTACTGTTCAGCAGAGTAGTGTAAAATCTGAAATCTTTATATTCTGCGTTTATATTACCTGTAAACAGTGTGTGACATCATTAGCTAAATTATTTCCAAGCTACAAGATAAACACCCCTTTCCCTTCATGGACATGATTGCGCATAAATCTCGTTGGTGCATATTGTGGTGGAGGCCTGTGTCATCATTCTGTACCAACCACAGGCATTAACATCTTATACATAACAGTTAACTGTTAACAGTTACAGGATTATTACGGTTGTTACAGTTACAGGAGAGTAATTATCCAGCAACATACTCAAGATGGCCTGCACAACAGAAATTAATCATTTGAGCCAAAATGAAAGGTTTCCAACGGTGGTACTTCATTAAGTATTGGTGCTTTCCCACACTTTTTTTTCTTCCCTCCACCCCTCTTCATTTAAATCTATGAAACCTGTACTTTGAAGTAGTTTGTAAGGTGTGAACTTGCATAAGTGTGTTAGCTGAATTTAGTTTTATTCTTATCCCAGTTTCTTCTTATTATTATTATTGTTAATTTACTATTGCAATATTATTTCACTTTGGGGCTTGGCAAAGTTTTTTTTTCAAATTAAATAGTTAACTCATCATAACAAGATGCTTTGTCTCAGAGTGCAGAAATCATTGAAAATAGAGAGGTCAGGGCAACAACTTTAATCAAATGAGATCACAAGGGCTTAGCTATACTGTATAGAATACTGTGGGTCTTCAGTAAGCATGCTCACATACACTGAACCAACATGTTAAAGCCTTAATTCAGCAATGAAACACACTTTTAACAGTCCTTTGTTTGTCCACAGAACTGTAAAGAAGCACTTTTTTCCAATCTTGCCAGGTAACAAAACCTCATAAACGTACACAAAAACAAGAGAATGTACTTGAACAATTAATTTAAACTACTAAACATGATGAATATAAAACTAATGGACACAGAGATTTGATAAACAAATATTCCGGTCTGGTCTTTTTCCTTCAGTCAGTGCAGCACTGAGGAGACCAAAGTAGGATTTATCACTATTAACTATACATATATACATACACTGGTTTGCATCAGTGGTGTAACAGGCAACAGTATCTACAGCGCGTTTATTTCAGGCGCGTATTATACAGTCATAAAAGTGTAGTGCAAGCTAATTCACGTCACATATTTCATGACAAACATGCTTTGAATCTCTTCTTTTCCTTTACTTCTTTTGTACATCATTCAGTGCTCTATAAACTCTTCATGAGGCTTCTGGTCCATATGTGTGTACTTTACTGTTGTAGCTTATTTTAAGTGGACTCAGGTCAATGAATTACTGTACGCTTCATTCCTTGTTGGTCACTGATCCTTTTCCTTTTCTGATAACAGCATAAGCAGCTCTTCTGTTGAACTATGGTGGACGCAGAGTTTACCCAGCAAACAGTCCATTTAATCCACAGACAGTGGTAAGATGCCGCTAGAGGAGCAAAGTGGGAAGTAAAAAAACATCTCGATTCCTGTAATTTTACGGAACCTACATTATGTGCCAGTGTGACCTACAATATACATCAATGTGAAGGAATGGGAATGGGAATGGGGATGATTGCTCAGCGTTATATATGCGAGTTGTGCTAATGAAAGACTGAGAGCTTCCAGATGTTTTCATATCACATTTTCAAACAGCTGCATGGAGTTCATGATGTTCTCGTCCTGGAAATAAGAAAATATGCAAAACAGCATCTGTCAGTTACACAATCTGACAAAAAGGTTGAGGTTTACCAGTGAAGCACTCTAGAGTAAACCCTTTTTGTTAATTTGATACAGCAATAGAAATCATTCATTGTTAATTTCAAGGTCAAATGATTGTATCAGTAACTATAAATAGAACAATTACACAATGCCCTGTTGGAAGGTGGGAAAAACCCAAACTAAACTAGTTTTTTAAAACTCAAAACAACTACAAACTGTTAAATGTTCTATGTGCGGCATTTCATAGTTGAAGTACTAAGATATCAGGTTACAGATTTATATTTAAAGAACATTTTTTTCAAACAATGATAAACCTATTACTTTGCTCTAATGGAGCCTGTTAGACTGGTGACATCTATAATCATGTTTAACTATGTGGTGCTGAAGTCATGTCCTCACAAAATATGTTGTTGTTGTTGGGGCTAATAGACTATTTTCCTCATACATAATCTTTGTCAAACTGGTTACAAACAGCTTTAAAAGCTTATGAATGAAGAAAACAGAGCAGTTGAATTTGTTGCTATATAAATAGCGCAAAAATGTAATCCCTAGCTGTGTGCAAAATGATCATACTCATTTCTGCTTGAACATAAAGGAGGCTGGAGGTGGAAATAACAAGACATCACCGAGCAGATTAATCTCACAAAAATAAAACTTGCATCTTTTTTCTTCCAAATACAGTAGGTATGAGATACACTTTTTAAAAAGACTTATAGATACTGTGATTCTCAAAATCCGAACATATGTGGCATACATCTTTGAAAGAATAAACACTGAACCTGACCAAACACAAAAGATTGAGTTGATAATGTTATTACATTAAAACAATTTTTCTGATGTTCCCAGGATTGGAAGAATTTCATGTCATTTCAAGCATGTTGCAGAAACAGCACCTTTAAAAACCAAAAGTACTCAAAGTCTCTCTGGGTCTGGGTCTGGGTCATGATAGAATGGAAATGACATGTCTGGTTTTCACCACTGCCTCTAAAATGGACAGGAATTTCTGTTTGTATGCAGCAGACTGAACAAAGTACACAAAGTGAATCACATGCAACACGTTTCTCCCTTCCGGTGTGGGTGGCTCTGTGTTTAACATTCTTTCCCATAAGATTTCAGCATTTATTAGATTTTCTGTCAATCAGTAATGCACAGGATGTCACAAATTGGGCATTCAAAAGGAAAAGGACAATGGGGCATGTTTTGCTCTTCTGCAAATGGTCAGTTCGATCTACGAAAAGTTGAGATGTAAGATGGGCTTTAGTTTGTGTCCCATACAAAAACGTGATAAATTCACAGATTAGTAGAAAAACATGAACAGACAATGACAACAAAATTCTAAAATTTGTGGGAAGAACATTAATTTCTCAATGGCATAACAAGTTGCATGAAATCCAGGTGTTTGGTGGCCTGTACCGGGCATACGTAACCGCTTCCACGATGGGATAAACTTTACCCTAAAATTAGTTGGTATAAAAATGTAAAAACACTAGGACAGCTGTGTTTCAAGATAGGAATCTAATATTTTTTCCTCCCTGTCCTGAATGTATTTGATATATATATAAACAATGACACACAGAGATAAAGATGAAGGGTCAAGTATAAAAAATTTTGATTTATAGACAAACATGCCATTAAAAGCAGATTTTAAAAAAAGACATTCTGGATAGAGGTAGGACGATGCAGTATTTTGGGAAATCAGCATGGACCCTTTCCTGGACATGCAAATAGAAATACTCTTAGTTTTAACAACTTCATATCCTGCTGTCGCTGACAGTGATTCAGTGACCCTGACCACGTGTGCACCGTTTGTATTGCTGAGTGACGGTGAAGTGGATCTGATGGTGCAGAAAAGTACATCCATTTGCGTGTGGAATTGTGTTTTTTCCCACTGGCGTGGGTGGCTCTGTGTTTAGCATACTTTCTGATAAGATTCAGGCATTTATTACATTTTCTGTCAATCAGTAATGCACAGGCTGTCTTTGTCTTTTACATTAAACCCATGTTTGTGTGTTAAAAAACGAAATGGCTATGCTGGCACATTTAGTATCTTTACAAAACTGTCTGAGCTATACATGGAAAGTTAACATATCTTCCATATGTACCCTGGATGAAGATGTTTATATTTGTTTTGCAGGTTTGGGTGTATAATGTACATGCTTGTGTCTTTCTTTGGTTTTTGTAGTCGGTTTATAACTTGGACTAATAATAGATCAACGAATGAACATATTTCAAAAGTTGATAGTAGTGGGATACACTCTGCAGACCCCAGTGTTATAGGAGGAATGGGAGAGTGGAACATTTATGGAGAACAGAGGGGACATTTTCCTAGACATGCAAGCAGTACTAAAAAATGCTGAGAATGGTACCCAGACCCGTTTTTTTATTATTTCTGTTGCTGGGTTGCTGTGAGGTGGATGTGGTAATGCAACAAAGTCCATCAGTTTGTGTGTGGGAGTGTATGAAAAAGTATGAATCACCTTCTGACAGGTTTCAATGAACTCTTCAATCGTCACTACACCATCTCTGTTTTTGTCCATTTTCTGTTGGCAAAAGAAAAATTACACCGATCAGTCAAAGAAGATGCCTCAAGCTTTTGTTTTTGTTTAGTGTGTGTGTAAGTGTGCACTCAGGACCTGGAAGAACTTGTCAACATGCTCAGAAGGTGCTTCATCCCTCACACAAGGGTAGGTGTACCTCCCCATCATGTCATAGATTGACTTCATGATAGCCAGCATCTCCTGAGGAAGAAAGACAGCAGAAAAGTTAAACAAAAATCTTTTTTTTTAATCCACAAGCTCTTATGTAACTACAGTGCATTGATGTCTCCTCATTGTTCTATTTAAATTAGCAAGATTTCAATAAATCAGTGATTTCACTTATTACTTTATTCCCCACAAGTCACACAGATTATCCAAATGATACAACAAATTCTAAACTTTTGGAACTGTGTGTTAAATAGAGCAAAGTCAGGTTGTATCTTTTTGTTTTCCCAAACAATCTATGTACACCACAAATAATTACATAAGGGGTAAATTCCAACCTGGGATTAAAGTGAAGTTACACCAGGATCCTTTAGACTAAAGGCAAATTTGACAAACAATGAAAGACAAACGATGTAATTTCACATCTACCAAAAGACAATTCCACACATAACCTTTAAAATCATATTCTGCTGAGCTAAGGTGGGGAAGGGCGTAGAAAATCAAAAACACATGCATTAAGACAATGATCATAGATAGGACTTAAACACGCTCTTCCTCTCACAACCATTTGAGGTCTTTTTTTCTGACATTAGCAAAGTTTGAATCTGACAGCATGAACAGACAAGTCACGGGTACATTTGCTCATTTACTGTCCCTTCCAGTGTGGATGCCTTCAGGTTACTTCAGATGTATGGCTTGCTGGATTTTTTAAAGCACACTTTAAAGCGGTTTAACAAGCCACTCCAGAGAGATACTGGCTTAAAAGCAATTCATGTGCAAAAACTGTGGTCTCACACTTAAGTAATTAAGGTCCAACATGGTTAAAGTTTAACTCTGAAGTAAATGTGGAAGAAAGCTGACTCTCATCAAACTCAGGAAAAGGTTTCTGAACGTGTTTTCAAGGTTATTTCTTTGATGGGAACCTTTGTTTGCTTTAAATGTCTTTACATAATAGTGTTATAAAAGGAAAAAACACAGTTGTTAAAGGGTACTAAATGCAATGTAAATGTAAACCAAAATTACTACAGCTGCTACACTGGGATCTGTGGGCAAGCATGGGCAAACTTCACAATTCTCTTCCATTCCTCCCAAAAAATCCAGCAACAAGTACATCTCTGACTGTTACAGTTGTGCCCATCAGAATAACAGAAATTTTCCCCTTTTATTGTGACTTTTAATGTTAAAAAGTTACATGTGTCACTGTCACATACCTCTTTGGTGATGTAGCCATCTTTATTAATGTCGTAGAGGTTA
This sequence comes from Menidia menidia, assembly GCA_907169785.1. Classification (NCBI taxonomy): domain Eukaryota; kingdom Metazoa; phylum Chordata; class Actinopteri; order Atheriniformes; family Atherinopsidae; genus Menidia; species Menidia menidia. The sequence continues at coordinate 17,378,489 of CAJRST010011112.1, read as the reverse complement.
AAAGCCCAGTTAAGCTTCTCTGTGACTGAACCTCTGAGCAACACTGACAGTCCAATGACAAAGTCCTCAAAGCGGATTGAACCATTTCTGTCAATGTCAAAAGCATTGAACAGGAAGTGAGCGTAGGTGGTTGCATCTATGGAAAAAAACAAAAACAAACAGCTATAAGTACGAACAATAAAATCAGTGACAGGCAATTTTCTAATTTAAAAAGCATTTGTGGAGAGCAGCTTTCTCTTTCTTTTGAAAGAAGCCAAAGCCTCAGCTCTCATCCTGCTGGACCTGTCGGCAGCATTTGGTACTGTAAACCACGGCGTCTTTCTAAACGAGCTGGCAGACATGGGCATCGAGGGCATAGCACACTCTTGGTTTGAATCCTACCCAAATGGGCGATCCTTCAAGCTTAACTGGCCCAACATGTGTCGCATGTTGGGCCATATCTAACCCAACATGCGACACAGCTGCTAGTACAGGCCTCAGTCATCTCCCGCCTCGACTCCTGCAATACCCTCCTACCAGGCCTTCCGGCCTGTGCCATCAGATCCAGAATGCTGCAGCCCGTTTGGGTTTCAACCAGCCAAAGAGAGCACATGTCACACCCCTGTTCACACAACTTCCCTTGGCTGCTCGCATCAAATTCAAATCCCTGATGCTGGTTTAGTGTTTGATGGATCCACGTCCATCTACCTCCACAAGCACCTCCACGTCTACCTTCCAATCACTATCAGGGCATCAGATTCTTTTTCCTCCTTGAAGACCCAGCTCTTCCAAGAGTATCTCTTGTCCTGAAAGCTCTAAATGCATTTATTTCTTAATAGCATATAGCACTCAATGTATGGTACTGGTGTAATCTGTGTTTTAGTTGAATATTAAATCCTTACTGTAAATCCTCTTCTAGCATATTGCACTCAAGGTAAGTGTGTAACTGGTGTTGTAGTTGAATGTTAAACCCTCTTTTTGTAAGTCGCTTTGTATAAAAGCGTCTGCTAAATGCACAAATGTGAATGTAATGCTGACAAATGCACACAGATGTTAGAGCAACAAACGCTGCACAATCCTCTTACAAAGACGCCATTGCCTGGTTGAGATCAGACAAATGAGATTATGCAATTAATGCAGACGCCTCAAAATCCACCCTGGATCTTACAAATATTTGAATAAGCATCTTCAAGAAACGACGGCATTTCTGCATCCTTGCATGGTTTGATAAAACATAAAAAGAAAAAGAGAGGAGAGATTGTTTCAATGTCTAACCTCCTTGGGGAAAGAACTGAGAATAGATGGACTTGAATGTCTCCTCATCAACCAGCCCACTGGGACACTCCTGCTCAAGGCCAGAAAAAACGGAGATGTATATAATCAGATGAAGTCACCTTACGACAGCATTAAAGAGCAAGCGGTCACACATACGTTCTTGAAGCCACGGTACAGAGACTGGAGCTCCTTCCTGGTGAACTTGGTCTGCGCCTGCAGCTGGTCCAGCCCCTCTGGCTGGTGACGCACCGTCGACAGCTCCAAATCACTGTCACTGCTGTCTGTGGGAGGAAGAAAGGGATGGATAGACAGACAGGCAGGAGGTAAAGAAAGGAGAGGAAGAAGAGTAATGTGGAGAGAGAAGGATTGAGAGAAAAAAGGGAAGGGCGAGGCAGACACTGAGTGAATGGTAGCAGGCCGGGAGGGGAGTGGGTGTAAACATTCAACAGTGCAGCAGTTGGGGAAAATGTAAGAGTTCGGGAAAAAGAATCCGAAAAACTTTGTAGAGGAGCAAAGGACGGGTTACAAGGAAGTAAAAGAAAAAGAAAAAAAAGAGGAAGAGGTACTTTCTTTAAGGTGGCGGTGTCACAAAACTAGAATCTTTTGATGCATCCTTCTCATTCAGAAAGAAATATCAAAATTTGAGAAGCTCGTTCCAGATGCTTTTAACTCAAATCACAAAGTAATTACTGTGATAGTATTGGGCAGTTGTTTACACACGCTAAGAGAAAGCACTACACAACTGAGAAAAGACAAGGGAGGTTTTTCTCAAAGTAAGCTTGGCTTCTGCCGTTCCATACTTACCATCTTTAGAAAAAGAGAACAGAGGAGGAGGGGTGTTGGCATCGAGATGGGTTGATAGAGAGTAAATGGAGAACAGGGAGAGAGTGACAGACAGAGAAAGAAAAAAACAAAAGAAAACAAGTCAAGACACGTTGAACACTGAGAGGTTTTTATGATGGTTTTGAGGAGTTGAGACATCTCCCTTTTTTTCTGGCCTTCACATGGCATGCAATGTCACACTGCAGTTACCAGTGAAGGAGTAAAGATTTTATTAAGCTGAAACACATTTCCCTTAATTCAAACATCACAAAATCGTTGCTTACGTGTGTTATTTCAAAGATGTTAAGCTCATCAGTTTTCTAATGAGAATAACGCTGTGGACTGTGGGATTGCATCTTTATAATATCTATTTACTTGAGAGTTTCTGGATTCTGTAGCTGTATATTGGGAAAAAATTTGGATTGAGAGGTATTTGTATTGGGCATGTAGACAGTCTAAATTTGTTTGTATCCTTCCCCAAATTCTTTCTGTACAAATACTAACTTATCAGATCTCCCTGTGTAATACGGTTTCAATCTGAGGTTTAAAAGATATGATAAAGATAGAACCCATACCAAAGATTTGAGCCAAAGCTGAAATCATCTGACACAGAGCCTCAGTGTGTGCAAGATTATCAAGTTTTGGGAAACAAAATCTTTCTTTCTGTCTTTTTAATCCATTTTTTACTTCAGACACTTGTATGCCTCATAAACATCCTTGTGTGAAACTAAACAGGACAGAGATCTGACTACTCTGTTCATCTTTGAGAGATAATGAGTCTGATCGACACTGTGAGGTGACACCTGCTGTCATTATCATGATCACTGGAACATTATCCCACATAATTAGTTTCATTCAGCTTTACGGCTGAAACAAATTAGTGAAGCAACATCTGCGTCTTTATGCAAAGCTGACAGTGTGTAAAAATTGTTTATGAGCACATTCCCCAACATGATAAAAACAAACATCTTATAGTGACTAGATTTTACACACACATCTTGCATTTGTTCTTTCAATGCTTTGCATACTGGTCAAGTGAATTTTACTTTGACTAAAGTTTCTTCAGGAACTCCCATAAAAATGTTCCTTTTTTTGCCCATTTTTAACATGGCTGTGCCAAAAAGGATCTATTACTCCTCTCTATTGTCTTTGTTTTTGTTTTTACTATCACAGCTATCAGTATTGTACTTTCTGATCAGACTTTTTCTTATATGAATATGTCTGGTTTTAATATTTAGCAGATATCTGACCAAGGAGGACTCACCATAACGACACAGCCATACAAAAAGTTACCTAGACCAAAAGTTAGCTTTGTAGACATGTGGATGCACACTGCGATTTGGCCATTACTCGGTGAGAGAAATAAGAAGCATGTCACGGTTAATTCTGGAGATATGAATGTGAGGCTTGGCACTATTTCCAGGAAAAAAGGTTGCTCAACCCCTGAGAAACAAAAAAACAGCATCTTGATGAATTGGAGTTTGCAATCAGAGATAACAAACAGTAAATATCGGCTTTAGCTCAGGAGGAAGAGAAGTCACCTATAAAGTGAAAGTTTGGTGATTTGTCTCCATTGCCAAAGAAATACACAAATGTTGACACATCATTGGGCAAAACACTTAACCCCATATTGCCTACTGATGCACTCTACAGTATCCTTATAAGTCACTTTGAATGAAAGCGTCTACTAATCTTTTATATTCCATCCAGAATCTGTGGATCTGTGAACTAAAAACAAGACTGTGACCGTCTTTACACCTGCATATCATTATGGAGGAGGACTGGCACAAAAAGCAGACAGAAACATGCATAAAATCTGCTGCGTTTTACTGCTGAAGGTAAACAAATAAAAAAAAGGTAAAACATAGAAATGACATTTTTGTCCTGTTAGGACAATGTGACAAATTTGCCATGTATAGGAATAATTTGGGGGTTAATCGATGGGTTTTCAAGGTGTTCTGACACAGTGACACTGCTGGTATTCATGGGATCCGCTAACAACTCAAGCTAAAATCAACGACCCTGTTGTCAAATCACACATTTTGTAAAATCTCTGTCACTTATACCCTTTGTACATGTTTTGTTAAATATCTGTGGGTAGACTGCAATAACTCCCTTGCGTCACGTCATTTCTCCTTATCCACACCACCCCGCCCCATGTTGTCTCACCAGTCTCAGTGATGTCGATGAGGCCCAGCAGGTGCATCAGCTTCAGAAACATGATCACAAGACAGACAATGCCAACTGTCTGGAGTCCCTCCGTCTCCCATCTCACACTCATCTTCACCTCTGCTTGAAGATTTTCTTCCACGATCCTTTCCTTTCTTTTCCCCTTCCTCTACATAACTGGACCGAATCTACACATTGTTTGAATCCATCTGCGTCTTCCGGTCTCTCACAGTTTCTTCCTCCTCTGTGTCTTTCCCATCTCTGAAACAGTGTCACTCACTCATCGCTCCTTTTTTGTCAAATTTTTCCCATGCTATCTCTGTTACTCTATTTAGCCCTCCCCTTCTGCCTTTTTAATTGAGTGTATTTTTTTTCCCTGTGCTCTCCCGTGCTCTAAATGGGGCTCTCAGGATTACTCCAAAACTAAGGAAAGTGTTAATGTTATCCTTCTTAAAAGAGACCAAATGGCCCAGACAACTGTACAACAGTACAAATGTCTAAAAATAGAAACAGTTCTAAAAAATATTGCAAATCCGTAACAAAATGCAATACAATATGCGGACGAGTCGAGCACAAATATCTTTTAGATTTGCCGTCCGAAGGAGATTTTCTTCATTTGCACATAAAACTAATTTCAAAGTGAAAAAGTCAACCACGGACTAAATGATAGATCATTTGCCTTTTTCTTTCTGCTATCTAACACCTCTCCCTATGCAAATTAACCTATGAGGAGCAACCTCCCGAGGAGCAATAGAGGAGTCACTCATTCTTTTTTTATTAGAAAAATGAAAGAAAACAAAAACAAACAGGAAGAACATAATTCACTCTGCAGGTGAGCTTGAAAAAGGGAAGATGGACAAATCTTTGAGTTCCTTATTGTAAATGTGATGGGAAAATAATAATTTGCCTTTAAGGCACCAGAGAGGGTGCTGACAAAGGTTAACAGGTGTCCTGAATCTCATTTTCCCACTTAGCTCAGTGATCCACTTTCTAATTGTTCCCGCATCCCTCTTGGGGTCTGTAGCACAGATTTAACGAGTGGAGTCCTGTCACAGTCATGTAATAAAGAGAGATGGTGAGGAAACGCTCCCTCGGGCCTTGTGACGCTTCTTCAGAACCCATCTCACTGTCTGCATCCCTCTAGTGGAAACTGATGAAATAACAGGAGGATCACACATGAAACTGCAATGAAGCCATTTTTTCCTTTCTAGTCATCAAAAATCCTGTCTTGAATATAGATATTGACGAAATGTACAACATTAGTTAAATAACTAAATTATACTAATCTAATAACTAGATTATACTGCAGAGGATCACTGCTGTGAATGATTACAGAAATTTAGACAAGGCCAAAAGTTGCTTTGGAAGCCAGTTTTAATGATTGAAAATTTGTTTTGGTCACAGGTCAGCCATGAGACTAGAACTTCAAAGGGTATTAAAAATAAATGTATTAGATATAAAATTATAAGAAACTAGAAAATCATCTTGGAGAGTCTGTCAGTTGTTAAGATGTGAATACTCACCATCAAAAAAAAAAAATGTGTTGGGAACACCCTTCAAACATTGGGCATTTAATCATTTTCTGTTAATAATATCATTAACAGATTGAGAGAATCAAGAAAAATGAGCCAAAGGTTGAAAAAAAAACTGCTGAGAACCCAGAAACCCCTCTGAAAGACAACACAGAAGAACCACATTCTGCATGTATAAGAGGAATAATTCATAGCAAAGCCTGCTGGCCTGCCTGCCTGTTTTAACATATAAAATATAAATTCCGATTCAACATCTAACATGTCATCATTTGCAAATGACTACGTGCTTTTTTATTAGACCACAGCATCCAAACTCCATGTTAATGTTTAACTACTGCATATTTACAGTAAAACAGAACTAAATGATTAGAGTAAAGGCTATTCAACAGCCAATAAAACTAATCCAACTCCTGTTTTTTTCTCAGTTTTTCCTCTTAAAATATTGATATAACTCATTACTTTAAAAAAAACAACCTCTACAGAAGTCAAATGAAGAGTAAAAATATACCAGACTCTGGTATCAGACAGTCTGAAAATAATGCTTGTACATTTCTAATGACAAGGCTTCCTCTGGAATTGATGTCGTCCCAAAATAACCCCGTGCTGGACTTAATCCAAAATCGACATAAGTCTGAGACAACCACCACCCAGCCTGCAGTTTTGTTTAAAATTGGATCTCTGAAATGGACTAAAAGTATACATATACATACACGTTTAAACATAAACAAGGGTTGACACATGCATTTCTAATAGGGCTGATTTAAAGGACCATTTGTTTTTTGCTGATAATATAAATCATTTGATATATCAGCTTTACCCCAGATTATCAATCTGCTCATTAATGCAGCATATCTAACCTTCAACTGATGCATAATTCCCATCTTGTCATAATTATACCAAATTGATCCTCTTTTTTCATGCAGACTTGGCGTGAGTGAAGACACTGTGCAGTTAAACTCAAACCAGGACTTTCAACAGGGAATCATGCTGCCTGTATCTTTTTACCTAAAATGGACTAAAATCTTCTGTAAACACACAGAGGCAGAGAGAAGCCTTATTTCTATTGGAATGATGAAATCTTTGCAGATGTTTATGTAAATCAACTTGGTTTCCTTCGAGAAAAAAATATTGTTTAGACAAGGAAGAGCAAACTATTTTTTCAGGGAAAATGTGTTGCTGAAACTACAACAATCCCACCTATATAGTTGACAACTGGATCAAATATTTAGTTATGCAAACACGATGATAGAAAGGATCAGACACCTTCCCTCAAACCACAAACCAAGCTCTGTTGAATGTTGCCATATGTGTCTCACATTTGAAATCTTAACAAGAAACTAAGCTGTATTTTTTCTTGAAGTTAATCTTAATGCATTAGCATTGCTTTGAATACTTTCATGTAGTGTTACGGCAGGGAAAGTGACAATTATCGAGTAATTCGGGCCTTGCATAGTCCTTTCCTTATGTTTTTTCTATAACAACCAAATGTGGGCGATGTGATACTGATTTTACTCAAGCTTGAAAAGCTTAAAATGTCTTCTAATCACAGATCGGGAAAGTTAATGTGTCTTTTATTTATAAGAGTGAAAGTTTTTCTTAAAGTATGTAAGTACTGAGAAGCTAAACCTTTATTTAAAAATTGTAATCCATTTAAAATTAATCAGTAATTATTTTTAAGGAACATTGTTGCAATTTTCAAGAAATAACATCTTCCATGATAATGAGTCAGTAATAAATCAATTTTATAACGTCCTTTCACTCTAAAGTCAAGCAAAATGTATGTCTCCATCTGTCATGGCATTTTTTCATTTGTTACTCAGCTAATGCAGTTTAAATTTTGGTTTGGTAGCCTTACATGCTTACATATTTTTGTTTAAAAACAGAAGCAAAAGAAGTGGCAGCAATGATCATATCAGAGGCACCACTGCACCTCCCACATATCTGACTGACATTTTAATATATTGAATATTAGCCGAAAATCCAAACACAAATTGATCAAACGCAAGAGTGCACAGTCTAACAGACTGAAATATTAAGATCAGAAGTAAATCTGGACTTTAAAGTCTAAATTCACTAATATTAGCTGACAATTAGTTGCTGTTTCTATCATTAGCCCGTAATCAAGGGGAAAGGATTCCAGAAACCATATTTCCATTCAATGATCCATTTCTCACATTTCTCAACATCTTAATCCTAAATGCTATCAGAACTCTTTTTCATCAAAAAGCTAGAACCGTCTATATAATAAATGTTTAAATGAAATAGAGCAAATGTTCAAGGATCTGGGTTTCCAAAGTAAAAGACAGAGTAGCACCAGTGACAGACAAGAGACTTATTGAAGTCACATATATACAGCTGTTTGACCGGAGGACTGAAAAAGTCTTACATGTAGACATTAACATCCTAGAATATATACATGTTGCTTGACTTTACTATTATCAAACTACATCTTCCAAAGAATTGAATTGATTGAGGGTGATCCAGCAGGTGATGCCCCTGCAGACGGCAAATTAGTCCCTCTGGGAGGTGATAAAAACAGTGATGAAGAGGAATGAGGATGAAGAAACACAATGAGAATTTTGGAGGGATTGCCAATGTCCTTCAGGGTCCTGGGGGAGTAATCCGGGCTCCATATTTAGGTGGTCTCAGAGAAAGCCTGTTCGATACTGCATGTATAATTGATGGGAAGTAATGCTAAACCAGGGTTTAGACAGAGCCGCAGTAGATGGAGGGGAAGTTTGCAGAGAGGCGGGAGCCATTGGAAGAATTAAAGATTGGAGAGATTGAAAGGACTGATAAATTATGAACAGACATTATTGGTGTTTTTGTGGAATTTATTACTTTATGAAGCAGGTCCATATAAGAGGCACTAATGTGCCGACTGGAGCCTTCCGGCTGTAATCGTCTTGGCATGCTCACAGCGGGGCACTCCAGCTCTCTGGCCTTCAATGTAAAAGTCTAATCAAGGGGAAATAAATCATTTAAAGTATCTGATTTTATAGTTGCAGTCTGAAATGTACACAGAACATTCAGGTTTTTATGATACATCACATTTAGGCAAAATGAAACTGCCCATAAACCTTTAATTTACTCTGGTGTTGACAGGGAAAGGCATTGATAAACAGCTACTAAATATTAAGTACAAAGAAACCCACAACTTCAAGAAACTACCTTCAATTTTGAAAAGAACATAAAGACTTAGGTGTAATGAGGCTGTTGCAAACTGAGCTTTGCCTCTTTTGCATGAGATCATTATTTTGTTTGCTTATTTCTCAGAGCAACTGTACATTGAATTAATCATTGTAAATAATGTTTATCTGTTCTCAAACTAATTATAGGACTTTTTTAATCAACTATTCTTAATTGTACTGTATGCCAAACTAACTTGCTTTAGTGTCAGTGACTATGGGGGCAAAATTATTACGTTATTACAGCTGCCTAGTAACAACCTATATTAGAATATAAATCAGACACAGATGCATTTAGAATTACCAGTCGCACCACATGTCCTGTCAAAATAGATATATTATTGTTTCCTTTACTATTGGATTATGTTCCTCAGTGATGGGTTACTGCATTTTCATAGTTGTATGAGTACATTTATACAACGAAAATGAGGCGCTATAATTGAGAAAGGGGGAACTTTGCAACTTTGAACTTGCATGACTTGAACAGCCAAAAGAAAACAGAGAATTTTTAAAGGAATATAACGTGTAAATGCTGTGTCTTCTATCTAAATATTGCACATAAACCCACAGCAGATATCTGAGCACTGGACCAGTTCTGGATAAAAATCGTGTTCTTGTTCATTTGATAATGACCAGAAACTTTTTTGGGTCACTATGAAATGAAAAAGTTATCATCTCTTTATATCTCAGAAATTATTGGACAAATAAATACATTAAAACATGTGTTTTTTAAGCATAGCTTGATACGTTCCACTGAAACAGACAAATGTACATAAAACCATCTTGATGATAAGTTTTTTATATAGAAAAGAGTAATAATATTATAAAATTAATTTCAATAGTTGCAAAAAAAAAAACTTAATGATTTGTTTGAACAAATCTACAAAACATTTCACGCCTAATGTGAAAAATATGAATTCTTAGTTAAGCAGATTCTGCTCCATAAGTGTATACATCAATTTCCATTCAAGACATGATCTAATCAGGAAACAGCCATGCTAGCTGAGATGTCAATCATTCTGATAACACACTTTGAAAAGTTAAGCCTTTACTGGTTTGAAATGCGCAGACTACTTCAACCATCAGGGAATATTTTAGCTTTCATTTCACCACCAAATTTGGAGAGAGAATGGCATCTTTTAAACATCAGTGTCTCTTACAAACTCATTGAACTTTACAGTTTAACGGATAACTATTTCTAACTACTATGAGGGTATGTGTGTGTGTGTTCGTGTGAATGTGACAACTGAAATCCGGCATTGCAACCTGCTGAATGAATCTTTTAAACAACAAGTTAATGACAATTGGATGACTTCAGCTGTCCCTTCAACTGGATATTAACATAGTTGAGAAATACATCACTTAAAATAGTTAAAAGTCTAAAAATTATCACGGGGTAGAGACTGTGCATTAAATAGATGTTAAAACTTAAACTGCTGCCCAGGGGCAACCAAATGACAAGTATCTGTAAGCCCTTACCTTCAAAGGAAAAAGGTTCCAGGATGCCAAACTGCTTGAGAACGGCCATGAAAATGATGACAACTACGCCGATAGCAAACAGCTCCATGCCCTGGATCCCCATGATTTCAGTAACCCCTTAAGGCCAAGCCAGGACGCCAAGGTCTGACCTCAGCAAAGCGATTATCTGGGGCCGGGGCGGGCCCGCGTCACACCGGGCCGTACCAGACAACAGCCAGTGTTTTCGAAAGAGGCAAGCTAAGAGGTGTCAGGAATCAGTCCGGTTGACGAATGGCAGCGGGAGTTTGTTTCTAGACCCACGGTGCAGCATGAGAACCAGGCCAGCGAGCCGGACGAAGGCTGGGCTAATGTCAACACCGATGCTGACGTGGAAAATATGTGGAAGCTGACATATATGGAAAATCTCCTCCTGTGGACCCACGAGGGAGAACGTAGGCTGTGTCACAAGACATTCATCACAGAGCATTAAAGGAGGCGTTTAGAGACACTTTCCAAACTTTTTTCCTGCATACAAGTTGCAGCTCAGTTTTCTGAATCCAAACGAGCACCATCGGTCATCATAGTTGACTGTATCAGATAAAGGAAACTGGAAATATTAAAAAAACACAATGATTTTACTCCATTATTTCTAGATGTAAGGCTGAGTGAACACAACACTGTCCTGGAACAGGAATGACTGACATCTTCTCATCTTTCGTGCGTCACAACAATAAAAGAAGGTCATTAATAAAGTACTCCACACAACCACAAACCATACGAGCAATTCATTAAGGCTCTGACTTGGAGAAAACTTTCAGCAAATACTTCATCTGCCAGCTGAGTACAGTCTGACTTCTTAGTGTGAGCAGAATCCAGTAAAAAAACTCTTCTCCACTCTGCTCTGTCCATGCATTAAGGTAAAACTGATCAAGCTAACCCATGAGAGGTGGGTCACAGTGGTCAGCAAACCTCAGGTGGACCTTTCAGAATCCACGTTCGGGGTTTAGATCAGGCAAGGTGCTGCCGTCCAAGTCAAGGTTTAAATAGGAAAAGTATTTAAAGAAGGCACTTAGTAGCGTCCAGGGAGGGAAATCCTGGGAAACTGACGGGGGCTGTGGGGAAAACAGCCTCCTCCTCCGGAGTCGGGCTCCTCTGTGCGTACTTTTACTCCGATCCCACCTCTCTCTGCAGCTTCCTGAATTTATGTGTTCCTGCTTCCAGATGAAACTTCTCACCGGACACGGTCAACACGTGCTTAAAGCAGAAGCGCCAGATGAAATATGCAATCCATCCCCTCCCTATACCCTCCTGCACTTCTCTGTCTTTACCTACTGTGTATCTGATTCGCATCCTGGAACTGACCCCCTCCTCTTCCTCCCTCCTTCTCCTCTGTCAGAAGTTTGGCCAACCGCAGACGTTCTCTCCTCTTTTGCATGGCTTTGTCTTTTTGCTTTAAGTTTCCCCTCTGTCCTCACATCCCCCCTCTTGAATTACGGCAAACATTTGTAAAGACAGATTATCTTTTAGATATCACTTTGTACCAATATCCTGCTACTTTGTTTTAGATTTAATTTAACATTGTATTGCTTTTTATTTATTTTAGCCTGTTTACCACCACTTGATGGTCATAAAGTGCGTCTGTAATAAATTTACATAAATGCAAGATTATTTCTCAGACATGAGAAATCAGCTTGCATCTTTGTGTAGTTGTGGAACTTTGTGATAATTTTCATCTGGTTCCATGATGGAGTGGTGACAGTGATTTATGATTAATAATGTTTTATTAATTTTGGTAGCTTTTGTGCCATTTCCCCACCAAACCTGATTACTTTCATTTATTTTTGTTTGTTTCTTGATTTTGTGCTACATCATTTGACTGAACAGAAGACACCTTTGCTTTGTTTAGAGCATATTGACATAATCTGAACAATGCACGGTATAAATATGTGGTGCTTTCAGTCATACTGTAAAACAGCTCTTTGTCAAATGATGTGTGAATTCAAAAACACTGGCATGGCGACACAGGGACAACTCACCTCCTGTTTTCAACCTGCTTTACCATACTACCTTAATAGTTCCTGAAACATGTGCCCCAGGTTCAACACACAAAACCTGGAGGAATACCATTAATGGTGGAGTGCGCTGGACAGGTCAAAAGAGGATACTGCAACCGATAATACTGCATTTACAAATGCATCAAGTTACAGCATGTGAATGAGTGTTTATAAATTGGCCAACCTGAGAAATAGATGGGAAGCCAGAGTGAGAGTGATCAATATTTCTATGGTGAAATGGCGGTGGAACTGTTCAATCCTCTCCCCCACACCCCAAGTTTGAAGAGGTTTTAAAATTGAGGACTGACGCTCACCCTGAAATAGCAAACCCATCCCAATGGATTTCTTTGGCTTTGACGCATGTCACCATAAAGTGCAGACATTCACTTTAATGATGAAGAACTGTGCGTGTGTGCGTTAGCAGTATTTATAGCATTTAGGTTTGCTGTCCTGTATATTGATGCTGGTGAGTTTGCATGGTCTTTTGAGTGGGAGTGTTTCCCTGGACGGGCCATTAAGCCACTAACAGGTTTTTAAAAAGGTATGCCTGGTTCTGTCTGCTGACACAACAGATTGTAAATAGGGAAAGAGGATCCAGACAGCTTTCTCTGAGTCTCACACATCAGAGGAACCTTCACAGTGAGAAAGACTCCAGAACACAGGAAGCTCTTTCTTCTTTCAAAATCCTATCAATTTCAACTCTTCACACACGCGCACACAAACACAACATCGTTTTAAATTAAAACATAAAAGATCAGCTGTTCTGTACAATGTTTGAAGGGTAGTTCTAAAACCTAACACTTCAAAAGTAAGGGTTTATGAATATAAATTAAATTATTTTTCTAGAGTCAAATATGGATATATTGTTGACACCTGTTGTTCAGTTTATTCTTTCAGATTACTCAGTGGTGTCGGGTGGGCATCTTTTTAACTAATCTTTTTGTTTTTTTACTTTTATGGTTATAATCTCACTTCTTTTCGATGTCAAAAGCAGATGAAAGACTAAAACTAAAAAACTATAATATTTGGAAAAAATAATTTGTACATGAAATAGCAGTCCACAATCAAAGTACAGCTCATACTCCATGAGAAAAAAAGCTGTGATTATGAGTTTTAAAATACTCCATTTTTCAAACTACTGATTTAATCATGAGGACAATATTGGGTATGAACAATTAAATGAATGTCATATTATGTGTTAAACGATCAGGGAAACAGTTTTGTTTTTTATTTAAACAGTTACCCAGCAGTTTAAAAAAACAATATGATTTGACTATACTGATTAGATAATAAAAGACTACATGTTGATAAGGTAAGAGAAATATGAGAGAAAATTAAACAAAAAATTACACAGAGTGGAGAAGTTTTTGACGAACAGACGGGTCGATAACTGAGTGAAAATTTGAAGACATACAGATGAATTGATCTGAAGGTGTCACCATGCGGACCCTACCTGAGCGGTGGTACCTGGCTGCACTGTGCCCGCAGTGAGAGAGACAGCTGGGCCGGGAGAGGCGCCTCCTGGCCTCTACAGACAGAGCCGCCATCACAGCTCCCATCCTGCAGCCTAACTAGCTCTAAAGATACAAAGAGATCTAACAAGGCAAGTTCCAGACTTTAAAGGACTAAATGTAAAAGTTGAAACAAAAAAAGGATACTGTTTCAACTTGAGGTTTGAATTGAAAAAGTTTCCTAACTTCCACATAGACAACAGTCAAAATCTTAGCTGAGGGTTATAGAAGCAAAGAGAGCAAAGCCAAAGAGCCTGACGCGCTGGAACGGGGAACTGTGTGTGTATGTGTGTGGGTTTGTGCTTGGGCTTTTATCAGAGGTCACATTTGACCAGGGTGAACAAGGTGGGAGAAGGAGGTTTAAAAAAATGGAGAGCATCAAAAAGCACGTGGAGCTTTTGACCTTTAACATCACACACACTGCACACCTCCACATTTCTCTGTTTTTCTCTCCGTCTCACTCCCTTCCTCCCTTCTGATCCAAATACAGAAATAAGAAACAGAAAACAGAATAAATTAGACTACCGTACGCTGTCTTCATCTGACAAACCTGGAACAAACAAATGCATACTCATGCACTTCTGGAATGCCATTGTGTTACTGCAGACATGTGGATACACAATACACAACAGTAGACCCCACTTATTTCTTGTGATATAAATAATAACTTATAGCTTTAGTAGTATGTTGCATTCTTCAAAATTCAGTCAGAGTAATGAATTTTTTCAGGATTCTAAAAAGGAAACATACTACTTCTGAATCCCCAAAAGATAGTAACTACAGATAGTAACTGCAGATATCTACCTATCTACACAGACCAACTATCAATTTAGGGTGAGACAGGCATTTTTCTATTTTTTGGGGGGCATGTTTGACTATACAAATCCATTTCTTTGCATTGATGGCACAATTATAAAATGATTTGACTTTGGTTGTTATGACTGAATGACTCCCTGCTGTGCTCATCTCTCACACGCTGTTCCTGGCTTTGATAAAGTGAGGATTAATTATTCTAATTTCCCCCAATATCCTGCTGTGATCAAAACACACAATAGACTGCGGTGTGGATTTGCAGTAAATCCTCATTAAACTGATGGAGCAAATATTCCCAGACAACATGAGCAAAAAGGCAACTGAGAGAATCTGATTCATCCTGGACCAGGCATCATGTCTTCTGCATGTCAATGTCATCCTAAACTAAATCTACCTTTGAAAAAACACAGACATATTATTACATGTAGAATTTCCACTAAAATATTTCTACATCTATAAAAAAAAAAGATTATGACTGTACTGTTGATGAGTTGGTGATGAATTGTTGACTTTACAGCTGATTATGTCCAGGAACATAAAAGATTTTGATTTTGAATGAAGACTCTTAAGGCAAGATAGAACAGATACGGAGCTTATTCTATTAATTAAATTGGCTATCATTTTTAAATATTCTTCAGTTGAAGTTGACTCAATGCATGTTTTTTCATCATGTAAATTCCTCTCTGTCCACCAGAGGATGGTGGAAACCATACAGACAGCCCTACAGGAAGAGATATTTGCTTTCATTCACTAAAAGAATCAGCAGGAGAGGAAATGTAAGATGAGAGAGTGCATATCCTTCTGGCATCAGTTGCATATCACTCAGTGCATACTCTTTATAGTTACTGTTTATGTGTTTGGCAGTTTTGAGGAGTAAGCAGTAGACACAAAGACAGAACAAACCACAGATATATCGGTGCTTTGAAATTATTCCTGAAATTACACCAGATTTCCACCATTTGTATAATCCTAACATGCAGTTGTACATGCCAGTCTGAATCTAAACAGAGACAGCTGTGATTTCAAACTCTCAGCTGCTTGCCACAGAAAGCAGATTTAACTGCTCGACTTTCCCGAAACAACCTAATATGTATAGGTAATGAAGGCTAAAACAGGTCTCTGCATCTATGTTGACAAGAATTGCCATCTCCACACTCTGTAAACAGCTCAGAACCCAGGAGCTGAAAGCTGCAGAAATGTTAATAAGGTAGAGATGAAAGGGCTCTCAGGCCTTTTCCAGCCCCTCCCTCGACTATTTTATGACACAGTGTGGTCCAATTAAAATACAACCTATTCCCTGTTCTATAAGATGGAATCTTCACTTCATGAAAACACTTGATCGTGGGAATTGAAATGCCTGTCCTATTTGTGTAATTAAAACACCAACTTCATATGAAAGTCTTACTTCTCTGTCAACACTAGGTTTTTACTCCTCTCATTTTTCTTTAATCATTTTTCTTTTTTTCTTCCCTGCCGTGGGACAAATTAGGTTTAGTTAATGAATCAATGGACGCTTGAGGCTCCACTGAAAATTCAAGCCATTTTTTTCTTAGCAAGGAGCATCTATCATCAAATCCTGTTCCTGCTGCCAAGAGCATAAGATGAACGCTGAGGAGCACCGGACAATTTGGCAGAAGTCCAAAGATTATCTGAAGTCTTTGGCTCATCTCCGAACTGCATATATTTTATAATGTTCACAAGTTCTTTCATGCATGTTTCTACTGTACCATATAATAACATGCATAATACATTTGTGTGGTAGAGGGAAAGAACCTTTCTGCCAGGGAGAACCAAAGTGGGAAGTAACATTCAATCATCAAACTGATACGAATGACGCAAGATTAAAGTTCCGGAACATAAAATTCTCAAAATTCTTAGTAAAAACATACAGCCAACTAATGAAAAAACAACCAAATGAAGGATGCAACAGCAGTTTTTTCACTTCCTGAAAGGAATCAGAAACATCAGAAAAATAGAAAATACCTTGAACTAGTGTCCCAGTGATGAAGCCAAAGAGGCAGCGCAGAAGCTTGGTGATTTCATTTTCACACCCCGTCCTGCATGAAGTCATCATCTAAAGTTTACCTTTTACGCCAAAGAGTCTCTCCGAGTAAAATAAGTAAATCCAGCCCAGAAAAGAGAAAAAACGCCCACAAAACAACAAGAATGAAAATGCGTGCTCAAGGTTTAAAACAGAGCGAGAAAAACATCCCAGTTCAATGCGAACTGTTGAGGTTGTTTCCACACAGATGCAGTTATCTCCGCTTTAGACGAGACACATTTCTAAACTGACCTCACAGCTCGCTTACAGGTGAGGTTCCCTTTTGTCTTCCTTCCTCTTCTTCTAACTTTTTATGTCTCCATTAAATTTGTCTCAAAACCCACCTGGGTCCTGTTGTCTGGTTTGACCTGACGCGCCACAACTGGCCGACACTCATCAACACGTCTGTTTCTGGTGTCCTCAGACCACAGCAATGCATCAGTCACTGCAGAAACACTCCTCCTGAGTTCATCTCACTTTGTGCTGCAGACAGAAGTCATGCAGGCAGAAGGCCGTTTGATTCAATGAAGAAATCTAATATCTGCTTCGCTCTCTCCCTTTTTTCTTCTCTGCTCTAAATCTGACCCAGGTCATATTACATTTCTCAAATTACAGTCATTGATATACACCCTGTTTCATTGCTCAGTTTACTCAGTTTACTTCATTATCTGAATCATCTGTCATGCTGCTGGAAAAAAAGAAAAATATCAAATTTAGCACACCAAATAAAATCTCCTGCATCAAGTGTTGTTTATATTGTAAAATATATAGTATATATAAATATATATATTCTACTATCATAGTTGTCTAATCAAATAATCCCAGATCAGAAGAAGGTTTTGTAATGTCTAGATAAGGACGCTCATCAGTCTTTTGGTATGAGCCCTCTCCTAAAGTCTTTTCAAATTGATAAGGAATTGTCTACATTTCATGTATGCATGAGGGGAATGTAAGTCTATTAAATCCAAAACTGAACAAAAAATACTGATCAAGCTAAACAAAAAAAAAAGTAATTCATTAGTCCTCTGAGTAATTAAGTCCTTTAGCCATCCACCACTAGCAGTTTTCTCATCACATTTGTTCTCCTCAAACCCACAGCTGAAGCACTTCCAGTCCAGCAGTCCATCAGAGCGGTCAGTTATCCTTCTCAAACAACCTCAACCTCTTCACACACAAACAACCACCCCTCCTCTTGCTAAAACACATGCCCATCTCTGATGCTATTTTTAGCTGCTGGCCATTATCGAGGTAAGGGTTTGCCCTGCCAGTGTTCAATCTCTCTTCCCCCTGCATTGCTGCAATGAGACGGATCCAAGCTCAAAGATTTTGGTCATTTCTCTCTCTCTTCTCCGGACAACTGTCTTATGTATAGTTGGTTCTGTCCGCTAAAGAGCAAAGTTTGTCAGTGACTGTGGAAAAATAGATATGAGGCACAATGAGATTTTGGTCATAGTGGAGACATTGGATTTCAGTGGCCTAACCAGTCAGCACATGGTCAAGTAAATAAAGGAGAGAGTAAAAGGAAACTAATTGAATAGACAACAGTTAACCAGTTAACTTAAATTAATTAAGGCAATGAATGAAAAGAGAACAGATAAAGTTAAGATGGGACGTGAAGCTGCAGACTGAATATTTTTAGACCTGTTTCTTGCAGGTTTATCGTTCATGATCACACAACCACTAGATGGAGCACTAAGACTCCAAGTCCATGGACAAACCCAGACAGCAGCCCCAGCAACACACTGAACACAGACCGCTATGAAAAACACTGGAGAAGTGTCTCAGCTCTGATGAATGCTTTAAAACACAGTATGTGATGTTCCAGGTAATTATATGCAGCTGTTTATTTTTTCTTTGCTTTTTTCGGGCAGGCATCTGTAGCTCTGCACCTGCTCATCCCAGGTGTGACAGAACAGAAACTGACTCCCCAGCATTCAAACACAGCAGTGTGCAATCCCTCTGTTGTCACCTGAGGAGGAGAACGGTTTAAGCCTCTTTATTTATTTATAACAGTAAGAATTAAGTCTGTGAATACCGATTAAGTTACTTTTGGTACTTTTCCCTGCAGATACCAAACAAAAAACAAAACAGTCTGATCAAAATTCTCAGTTATATGTGGTGAAATTTTCCCTGAAGGAATCTACACAAAGTTATGAGCAAGCGTCCTGACAATATTGCTGTGAAAATGTCTGGATGTGTTTGTCAATCAGTTGTTTCTGCAACTGATGGGGAGAGCAACTTAGGAGTGTAGAGAATATCAATGCTGAGCTGGCGGGGTGGACACATTTGATCAATGAGCGTATGTTCAGTGATCTCTTGGTACCCGACCCTGAGGTCAACTGCTCAAAACAATGAGTCAGTCAAGCCCACAGGGACCTGCGTGGGCCAGGTGAGGTCCATCAATTCCGGTCAGGAAGCCGTCCGAAGACACTTGAGCCACTTCCTGTGCAGTCAGACCACTGTCAGTTTCACCAGCACGCGTTACCCGACCCAGACCCGTTTGTGTCCCCTCTCACCTTTGTCCTGTGGCTGTGTGCTGGCGATGATCCATTTCACCAGGCAGCACTTCATCAGGGCTTTCCTGGAGAACCGTGGCTTCTGCCACTTCCCAGAATCCTTCACTCTACCTGGCGCAGGCTCCACGCCGTTGGCGTCCCCCAGCAGGCTGCCATCGACCACCTTGCCATCCACCTGGAGTCAGGAAAGAGACAGAGAAAGGGTTGATGTTGTCACGGAAACCGCGCTGAGCTCCTCAGATGATCCAGGAAATGAAATGTCTACCTGGAAAACACGATGTAATCCTAACGATGTGGAATCGAGGCTAAAGAAAAGCTCAGATTTAAAAAAAAAGAAAAAAGATTTTTATCCAAGTTTTGTTGAGCAATGGGGTGCAATTATCAATAGAAAACATCAGAGAGAAGAAAATAATGGAAGGAAATGCAATAAGCAACAAAGTGCAAAGTGCACAGCTGCAAGAAAAAGTTTGGCTGCCTTCAGATGCAATGTGAACATCACTCCATCTGTTCTGTCAAATATTGATTAAAGCAGTTGGGGGTCTGCTTTGTAGTGTCTGATGAGTAATTCATTGGATGTTGGCCAAGCAACTGATGCTTTGATTTAGTGTTGGACTATTAGAAGTATGTATTTAGATGATTATTTTTACTTTCAGGTAGAAAAAGCTGAATATGATTACAAGTAGAACAAATTACTTTCACACATGCTGCGTCGGCCCTGGAGCTGTCTTCCAAGCCCACATTCCATCAAACCCACAGCATTACCCAACAGGTTTTCTCGATAAAAAGAAAAAGAAAAAAAATTCCAATCTGAAGCAAGCAATGCAACAGATGGGCACATATGACGAGCACATGCTTACAAGCAAAAGAAATGCCCACACATTTGCCTTATAATGCAGTCTATTTAATAACATTAGGCCTGGCTACATGTTAGTTTTGGCATTAAGGAAAAATAGCAATGACATGAGAACGGACACGAAAATTTGCTTTTTGGTTTGACTATTTCAAACATGGAACTAATACTGTCAACAATTCAGCTCACAACAACCCAAAGACACATTCATTTCATCAAATCGTAAAGGCTGTTAGTTCAAGAAAGTACTTTAAAGGCGGAAATTGCTCATGCTGGAAGCTTAGGACATGGATTAAGATGGCGATTCGACACACAGCAGTTTTAATCGTTGATGCATTAACTTACAGACAAACAGCGTAGTGTTTTTGCTTAGATGAACATCACATGACTTTGGATTTAATTCAGCATTGTCACTGGCTTAAGACAAATAATTATATAAAAACATTGTTCTCACAGTTATGGCATTCCAACATCCACTGGGAGTCGCACACCGGACTAATGCTATTTTAAGTCAATAGCCTGCAAGAACAAACTGGAAGGACCCTTGTAGAAGAAGAAAAAGCTTGCTCCGGCAGATTAAATTCATACACATTCTTCAGCTCAGAAATAAAGAAGGGGGAACCCACTTCCACATTTTGAAGCCTCTACTTTGGCTCCAGCTTACTCCTTCTCTTACTATGCAAGACCAGCCCCCTCCAACTCATTCACATTCAGCATTTATCCTCTTTCATCAGAGGAGATAAAGATGTCTGCCCCACTATAATTTTTCATTTTCTTCCCTTCATATCTTAGTATCCCCTCACTTTGTCATCTACCAAATGCTGATTTGATCTGATGTGATCTGATTTGGTGAGAATGGCTTTTCTTAAACTCTCCAGAAGCTCTATTAGGCTGCCCCTGCTAGATGCATGCACAAAACACACATACACAAACATGTACACACATCCACACGTGGGGAGGAAGATAAAAGAGGTGAACAGAACAAACAGCAGCTCTGTTTACTCTGTTGGAATGAGAGGAAAGGAAGAGATAATTGGTGGGGGTATATACAAACACACACAGTGAGGATGTTTGATGGCTATTTGATGCCTTGGGAATCTGATCATGCAAATCCCTCACTGTAAGGGAGGGGAGCGAGAAGAAGTCTAAAGCAGAGGGAGAGAAAAGGATGCGAGGAGAACAAGGTCTGATCAGGTTCCTGGAAGAACCAAAGTCAATTAGCATAATGAATTGTGGCCTGTCAGGAAAAGGAGCAAAGGACAGCCAGAGGACGGAGGGAAGGAGGATGGGGAGATACAGGGGGTTAAAGATATGAGAACGCTTTGCTGAGGAATACATTGGAGGATAATTCTGTGCAGCTTCCACACGAACAGATGAATAAGAAAAAAACTAAGCAAAGACGGGAGGCTTCATAAAAAGACAGACATTCTGTAATGATGCTCGCAGAAACAGAAAGTTCTGACCTAGAATGTAATAACAGCACACTGAAATGGAAACAAATGACAGAAAAGATTCCATTATTCCCACATCTATCTAACCATGTCAAGAATGGCAGAGCAGAGAGGAATAATATGAATATATCTAACAGCCACTCGCTTCTTTGGAGAGGACAATTAGAGCAAAAGATAATTTGCTGTGTGGCTTCTCAGCAAAGAGAATAAGATGGAGAAAAGAAGGCTTCAAGACACACAGATGCAGAAATATGAATGTAAACACAAGAAAAATCAGAGTTCCACTAATCGTTCACTCATGGGCTGCTGGACACGCTGGAACACTCACAATCACAACACACAAACACATTTCTAACAATATATTCTTATCCTTAACGCTTCAGCTAGCTTCGTCCCGGGGCAGCACTCCCCTCTGTACAATGCCCTGTGAAAACACACACAAACACTCACACACACATACACACACGCGTGTCCTATAAGGCTGAGTAAACCGCCATAACTCTCAAAGCAAACACCGAGCAGGGATACTGAGTACATTACTATGCTCTGCCATCAATTATTAAATATGTCACTGTGTTGTGGGTTCAGTGAATGTTGGTGTACATGAAGCATACATTCTGGCCTCATTACATGTTGTACATGATGGACTGATCTACAACAGAGAAGAACTGATTTGTACATCAATGAAAGCATCAAAGCTATGTACCCCAACAGGAAGGGTAGAGAATCTAAACAGGCAGAAAATGAGAGAGACATTAACCTCAACTCGCTCGTCAAACTGGATGAAAACTAACATAGGAATACAGAAAAAAATTATTTCTTTCAGCGACCTTCAGCAGAGACAGAGTAGTGTTTCCTCTCTCCAATGACCTGTGCAAAGAGCAATATATGTGCTAAAATTCAAAATACCAGGAGTTCAACACACTCTGACCAAACCAAAACTCAATCTTTACTTTAGGAAAAATGCTACAGGAGGAGCACAATATATCAGAGCCTGAGGGAGCAGGCCTAAAATAACCCAATAAACCAGATTTTTCCATTTCTTTTGACTCTTTTTGTCTATTTTGTACCATTCAATTCTCCTCCCGAGATGTTCATGCCTGTGGAGGGTTTTACACCTGACTTGTAGCACGGTGAGCAGGAAAAAGACCTGCTGCAAGAAAGGAAGAAAAGGACTCCATTAACCACAGAAAGCCATCACTGCGCTATAATTTAAGGGTTCAAACATAAAATGTCCGGATTTTAAATTTGAGTTTGACATGAATGTTGACTGCAAAAAAGTATTTCTTACTACCTTTCATATGTAAGCCAACAGGGCTCACAGCATAGACTTTTATCCCTGCAACTGAATGCCATACTTTAAATCTTAATGTAAAAATTTGTGGACAGGGGTTTGAACTTTGCAGAGCGAATGACAGAAGAAATTTTGTGAAGTAGTTCCAGATTAACCGTTTCTGACATTTAGCAGGTGTCTGCATTGTGAGGTTAGAGGTGGTTAGATGTGCATTACCCTGTGTAGCAGAGGAGCCAAGTGTAATTCCCTTTACCTCGCATCGTCACGTCTAAGCATCACAGACATTATAATAACAGGTTGCATTAAAATGTACTTTCTCTAGATTAATGTGTGATGACTTTCTGTTCCCGCTTCCCCAAATGCTTTTTCTTTTGCGTTATATTTGAATAAACTAGCATTGACTGTTTGTTTCCTGGACCCTGACAGTGAAATGAGCTGAAAATGAAGTGTGTCTCCTCAACAATCGTATGAAAAGATAATGATCCACAACTCCAGCTGCTGCTGTGATATGGGGCATTCTGTGTTCCTCCACATGCACCTGAGCCTGATAGAATTCAAAACACAAGAAGATATTCTTGTAAGATATTATGGAAGATATCATTTTCATGAGCCTTTAAGTGTGGAAAATATCCTTAATTATGATTAAAATGAGAAATAAGGTACCCATACTCCTGCTGCACAACAGGGCTTTAATTCTTGTGTATTGATTGCAGTAATGTGACATTTAATGCATCACAGCTCTCAAAAATTTGGTCCTATGACAATTTTAAAAACATTCTTGGAGTAGTGAGACATGTGAACAGATGAAAACAGGGAAAGAGAAAAAGGGAGGATCACAGAGAGGAAGATGAAAAAAGAGAGAAGCTTAGTCTTGTAATAAAACTTTAGTGAAAGAGTCTCCATTAATAAGTGAACAGAGATTAAAAAGGCTGCAGCAGAGATACATTTATGTCTGTCTCTGATATTTAGCTTTAATGGCCCCTATCTCATGTTCTTGGATGTTCTCTCAGCATGAGATAACATAAGATAAATCTATTCTGAGTTACTACCTTTTTAAAGGTCAAAACGTGTTTAAACATTCTGTTTTACAAAACCTGCTTTGTAACAGGCAATATCAGTAAGCATTACTCATGGAATGTTTTTTTTCCTACTGTTTACTGTTCTTGAAATTGCTCAAAAATTGCAGTGCCTATTTTATCAAAAGGGAATGATTCTTTCTGAGCAGCATATTATTGATTCTGAAATCAGTCAAGTGCTTGACGTCTATAATTAAATCTGACTCTTTTAAAAAGTAGCAAAAATTATCAACAAAAAGAAAGAATATTTTACTTCCAAAACACAAGGATAGACTAAACAGTTTTTTACATTTACTGCTCGTATACCGTCATCCGCAAATAAATGTGGAAGCCTCAGCTTTTTTCAGGTAAATAGCATTGATTCTATTAGATGCATCAGAAAACAGAGGATCAAAATACTTATTGACACTATATTAATGTAAACAGCACAAATCTAAATGCCTATTTCTCTTTTTACTGATCCTTTCATAATTTTGCTGTAGATTGACAGCAACATGCCTAAAAAAGGAATCTGGGCAATAGGACGGTCAAGCCGAAGGCTGTGCAGGTCCTTATAGTAACTTTGCTTATAAAAGGGGGACAATAATTTCAATAAATATAAGCAATGCTTCTACAACATTGTGAGAGACTGATAACATAAAAGTTACTAATTGTTCCTTACATCACTGAAGCAACAGCTTACTGAATGTTGGCGTGTGCTCACTTTTTCCTTTCTTGTTTTTTGCATTTTGGTTTAGATAAATGAAAACCTAGCTGATATGATATCATATTTGACGTTGTACTCAATGGATCTTGAAACCTGGTACGGATAAGATGACAATAAATATTCAGTCCAAAGACACAAAACGTCAGAACTGGAAGAGTGAGAGTGTATTTTCTCTTTGAAATTATACAACGGGGAGGCAGCCATAGCGTCTCTATAGTAAGTCATGAAGACAAATATGAGCAGACATAAGTGCGCAGAGTGTGGTTACATTAAGTTAAAATCACACACACAAGACGTACACAGTTTCCCCTTGTTACGCATATAACAACCACCCACGTTTCCATGCTGCAGTTCAGAGATACCATGTGCACCCGCAGGGCTGGTAACCCAGCATGCCCACAAAATGAGTCCTGTCTAACTCTCCCCAACAGCAGAGACTGTCTAACAGTATCACGGTTCCCAAAGCAAACCGAATATTTCATAAAAATTGTGCATAATAGTGTAAGATGTTACCTGTTGTATGCCGTGCCACTAATTTGGTATTTCTGTACTTACTTCTAATTGATTACTGATTTTATAAGGAATGTCTTATATTAGGAAATGTCTACTGATCAGGGATTGATTTCACATTACACCACAGACCTTAACATGTAAAGGCAAATTTTAAACTCTAAAATAAAACAACCAAATGGTGTTAAACCTAAATATTGGTTCAACTTATAGATTAGTTCTATGTGCTGTCATTTTGACTAAAAATAGAATATAATTTTTAGACATAGGTTTCTACTCTACTCACAGATCTCAGCTACTATGATCCCACATGCATGCTGACCTGAATAACAGTCTACACACAAACACACACCCCCACACACACATGCACATGCTAAAGAGGAAAACCAAGTCATTAGCCACAGTCATTAGCCACTGACATTAGTATTTATTGTCTCTGTTTAGCCTGGATGTCTGCAGGAGTGGGTCCTCAATGGCTCCATCTCTTCACCTCCTCATTCATTTTGACTTTATTCAACCATCCATTGCGCTTGCTGAAGCACCTCACCTAGCTCTCACGCCATGACGACACCTGGCTTTTTAAAAGGCAGCTGGATTCAGCCTCTGAGAGTAAAATGAGATGGGCTGAAGGAGGAGGAGCGTGGTGACGGGAACTGACAGCACAAAGGAAGATCAGAAAACACCAAACGGATAAACTTCACACTCATAGCCGGCGATCAAAAATGTTGTGGCATTTTGGGATTTTGAATCATGTGGCAGAGATTTATTCCTGTATAAACAACACATGGAATTATCAAACAGTTCTGGATCTTTAATTTTTTTTTTCATATTTCAAGAAAATCTGACGATTTTAAGAGCTGAATTTAAGTAAGTCATCCAGTGCAGAGTGTCAAATAATATTCGACTTGAACATTAAAAATGTAAATGCTTTATAGGAGAAATGCCTCTGCGGCATTATGAAAATAAATCCAGAGATTTGACTCCTACCAGGGGATAAAAGCCTAACTGAGACTCATCCTACACCATGCAGATGAATTTGATTTGTTTTGGTCAGGACTCATGGAAAGGGAGCAGTGAATTGTTTACAGCAGGGAGGAACAAGACTTACATAAGAACTGACAGACTGTGAGAAGTGAAGGCTCTGCAGAGCAAGGAAACCAAAACCTGACCACACGGCAATCCTCCAGACAGGTGAGAAATAAATCAAAACAAACCTGCAAGGTGCTTTTGAAAAGAAAAACAGCACACCATGGTCTTGAGAGGGAAAGATCAATCTGCAGATTCCTAATCAATGCTTCATTTCTCTGGTCCTGATCAGCTGCTGTCTTTCTCTCCTCAACTGATGACCTCAAACTCTGTACAGGCTTGTTAATGGCCCAGCGGAATGAGCCCAATGTATTGAAGCAGGGAAACACTTAAACATGCAGGGCAGTGGTCCCAGAGGAGAGGAGCGGGAACACCTCTGAACTCCTAATGTAGCCCCACACTCCTAATTTAACAAGCAGTTCCCACACGTTCCAGGGTGTGAGGAGCAGAACCCAGGAGGAGGACACGGGAATAAACAGGTGGGAGGCAGGCGGGCAGGTGTCTGAACAATAGAACTTCATTTTCAGTGAACCAACACCAGGAATCCAACTCAACATCGAAAAACCAAAAAAACAAAAACAGAACCAGAATGCATAAGGAGGCACAGACACTGACAAGAGTAAGAGGAGAAGAGAAAACATAATGCTACCAAGTCTAATCTAACAAGATATTAACAAAACATGAACTGAATCCAAGGAACCAAAGCACATTCAAACCCAAAAAATTCATTTACAAAACAGCAGATTGTGCAATTTCACTGTGAATTTGCCACATTCTGTTATGAAAATCCCTTCCTGGCAGAGCTAGTTATTACCTTTTACACCCAAATGGAACCAATCAGTTATGCTCTTCACTATCGTAAACTTCACGCGGAATGATTTTAAAGCACCCACAATGTCGTTGTGTCGGTAGATGAAGGAAGAAAAAAGCTTTAACACAATGTTCCGTCTGAAAATGACTTGATTCCTATCATTAAAATGTCAGTTTTGGTTTCCCTCTTTGTAATTTAAAAACAGTTATACAACGAGATCCTATTTTGTGTTAGACGCAGCTCCTTTTCAGTGTAAAAAGGAGATAACGTTAACAAGTGCAACGCAAAGCTGAAAGCGCAAATTGCAGCCGAAGCAAATACAGTTTTTGATAGAAAACAAAAACAAATCCATCACTTGACAGCAGAAAAACAGAATCGCAGATGCTGGATGGTAGTTAGAGACCAAGACTACTGAAAGTGCTGGAAAGGAGCCACTGTTTGGTTTCAGTGAGCTGAAATAAGTCACAATCAGAAATGTGAACGTTACTGCAAAGTGAAACAAGACATCGTCTCAACTGTGTGCTCCTGTGAGACGACTCGTGGGTCTCAATGTGCAGCCAGAGGCATGATGGAGAAAACATGTGAGCAGACTGATGGTCAAAAGCTGATACTATTTGTGTCTTGAGAGCTTGAGCCCCTCAGTATGGCTGTCAGTGCAAATCAGTGTGTGTGTGGGAGGATAACACATCCATATGGACTGCTTGCTGTGTGTGTGTGTGTGTGTGTGTGTGTGTGTGCGTGTGACAGAGAGAGAAAAAGAGAAGAGTGTGTATTATACTGATGTGTGAGCCTTCACGTGGTGATGGAATTAATACTCTGGGGGGGCTCTGTGCAATAGAGGAGCTGTGTTTCGATTGACACACACACATCGGGTCCCAATTTAATGTGAATATATAACTCTAGCTGTGTGTGTCTTCATGCTCGCTGGCTTCAAATTATATTTTCATTCTCTACCAAAAAGGGCTTCTCTTTTTTAAAATCGTTTTGTCTAATTACTGCGATTTTCTTGAAAGCAGACTTTTATCCTGTGAATAATTTTAATCAGTCGAATTAGAATTGATTGTTAGAATAAACAGCGTTGATTGTGAAGTTGTAAATGACCCTTTTGAGTTCCATGGATGTCCAGTGCAATATTTAGATTTCTAGCTGGTGAGGATTCTGCCCCGATAACCCGCGCCGCATTGATTTCTGCTTCGGTGAGAGCCCAAAGAGCGTGCTGGAGGAATGCTGGACTGAATGCAGCATTCGACCTGTTTCTGCTTGGAGAATGACTGAACCAGCCTCTGGGAACAGCCCTGAAAGAAGCCTGTCAAAAGGGTGATCATTTATATGCAATAGATATATGTCCCTGTTTTGTTTTTAAGCTAAGATGGATGTTTCTTAAATTGTGTCTTTTCAGCCTGTGACCTGCTTGCACCCTCTTTGCAACTGCATTAGAGTCATCCTCAACTGGCTAAAATGACAACACATTGACACATTAGGGATCCTTTTTGCACATCCTGCTGCCTATATACAGAAAATAGCACGATACGGCCATTAGAGACTATTTGAAAAATGACTTTTGGCTCTTGGGCCAATCTTAAGAGATCAACAGAAAGAAGTCCTCAGAAAGCAAATTTACAGTGAATTGAAAGGTAATTATAAATGGGAGTTCACTGCCACAACCACTTCTAGAGATGAATAACTGAGCAGAACTAAAATAAAAATGTAAGCAAAATTTGACATACTAGCAAAGACGTTTTGAGGTTATTTTTCCACAGCATTGTGATTTGAGATCCTTTCCTGAATTTGGTTTCAGAAGTTAGATCAGAAGTGTTCAGTGCCCATCCCTGTTCCCATTTAAGAGGATACAGTTACAGAAACTGTTCAATTATTTAATGAGTCTTGATCTACCAATCCCTCCACCTAGTTAACAGGTGGGTTCAGACACAATATCAGGTGGAGAACAAAGCACACGTGTGTGTGTGTGTGTGTGTGTGTGTGTGTGTGTGTGTGTGTGTGTG
>CAJRST010011112.1:17235868-17349334 GCA_907169785.1 Menidia menidia | reverse complement strand
GTGTGTGTGTGTGTGTGTGTGTGTGTGTGTGTGTGTGTGTGTGTGTGTCTGCTGCCGACAGCCTGTCTGGCGTGGCATCACTGATCTGTGCAGGTTGACAGTGTGCAGCTCCACTGACTGACATGCTGTCCCTGTAGCTTCAGACCAAGTGTCTAAAAAGAAATGCTCATTTCAAAAACATACCAATCATGAATGGGGTTTATGCCGTACATGAGGGAGAGCTGATTACAGTTCAATTATGCTTAATGTTCCACTGTAGAAGTCTTATTCTAATCTAACATCACTCCAAAAAAATCAAAAAGTGGTAAAACTCAAACCTGAATACAGGATAGATTAGAAAAAATTCATCAACTGGACATATTGGTGAAAGGAAATGCAACAAAGTTACTGCAAGAATTAAGACCGATCATTCGAAAGCAGATTAGTCAGCCATGTAATGTTCGTGTAGCAGGCGTCTGGAGGGATGACTAGCTCAACTCAATACCGGATTGGACATAGACTGGACAAATGTTTCAGATAAACATTGTGAGAACCAGCATTTTCTTCCTGTTTGCACTATTTGAAATAGTTTAGGTTTAGGTTGCACTGTCACTTGCCTCATAAAGGGTTAACGCTGATTTCATCAACCTTTGTTTGCCTTAGAAACTGTAGGTTGATAATATAAGGATTAGAAAAAAGGTTTGCAGCCGTCCTCAGCCGTTCTGTACAGTGTGGTTCAGTTGTGTTTCAAAGTCTTGTATGGCACAAGATTTTGTTTGGATCAACTCACTACTTTTTCTTTCCATAACATCTGTGGTGTACAATAAACCATAGCACAGAGTGATTCAGTTTTTTCAGCACAAAGAATTTGTGGAAAGAACAAAGTTTTCCAAACTGATGAGAGCTATGCTCTATAATACTGCTACAAGCTAAACGGGACACATCAGAGTGGAGCCAGCTTCACTTTTTCTGACAGGCCCTCTGATCCTGCTGAACATGACTCAGAGCGGGAGAACAACGAAAAACTCTATTGATCACACAGTCGCTCTGGAACAAAATATGAAAAGTGAGTCATGCACTGAAACAGCAGGTATCCAGATACCGGTCCGACTTCAAACAGCCGCACGCTCACATTCAGGCAATGGGAAAAGAAGAAATCATTGTCGATAGAGGAGAGCTGAAAAAACAAAAACAAAACAGATCCTAAAAACAGCAGCTGCCATGGAAAATGATTTGACTAGACTCTGATTTAATATGTTATGATTTAGAGGTTGGAATTTTTACTTTTTTTTTTCTATTTGCTTTTAAACAACTTGTTTGCATCGTTACTTTGGACAAGACACTGGACCCCCTGTTGTGTGAATTACAGCCTGATGGTTTGGTGGCACCGTCGCCTCACAGCAAGATATATCTTGGTTCAATTCCCCTGAGTCTGAATGTTCTCCCCCCTGTGGGTTCCCTCAGGGTACTCCAGCTTCCCCCACCATCAAAAACATTCATGTTTGGCTGATATGTGACCCCAACTGACTGACCGTGAGGCCGTGTGGTGACCTGACCAGTCCAGGGTGTACCCCGCCTCTCCCCAACCCCCCCGACTCTACTGGAAATAACTGTGTAGACACTGGATGGTTGGATGGTTTGCATCACACAGCGTCTTAAGTGGTTTTGAGGCATCTTTCAGTTGACTATTAGGTTAGATGATAAAAATCATATCAAACAATAATCCCCACTCACATCATTACCATCATGAGCATAAATTGAATTAAGTATTTTTCATTATAGTCTATTTCATTGTATATATCATATTTGAGCTCAAATGAACCTGAGGGTAATATAACGCGTAAACAGAAAGGCGTGCACAGACACTTTGTAAGCCTAAAGACCCCAGATAACCGTCTGATTATGTTTGTCTGAATGGTCAATCAGTTTAGTGACTGTCTGACTCACTGAATGATTTATGTTGAGCCTCATCAATTAAAAGGAGGGTCTGCCTCTCTCCTCTTACAGGAACGAACTGATAAGAACTATACATGTTCCAATGAGGGTGGTTGCATGAGCTAAACACACAGAGCCGGCACACAAGGGTAAAAAATGACAAAAGAAGATGAATCAAATTATAAAAAAACAGCCAGTTAGAATTGCAGAAAGGTCACAGAGACTCAAAGTTATGCATAACAAATATGTCATCAAAGTTGGAGACAAAACGGACTTCAAGTGCTTGTTTTTTGGAGATTTATTTTTCTTTAGATGTAATAGTTGATGATGAAACTGGGGGCATTTTATATGTCTGTACTCTTGGCTCTTTTCCCCTGAGAGATCCAGTCATGCTGTGTCTGTGAGATCCACATAATCCAGAAGCTGATTTTAAAAAGTTTATGCTCTCAGGGGTTTCTGGTGCATTTGTGTGAAAGAGGAGCTGTCCTGCATCCTAAAAGGATTTAGTTTGCATCAGGCTACTATGTCTTTCAGCCCACTACTAAATACATTTACACACAGGAGAAAACTCCACCAGAGGCAAATCCGTCAGAGAGCATGAATGAATACAGTTTTTTTTAAGTCACTTTCTGGATGCAGGGTTCTCCCTTTCCAGACACATACAGACTCAGATGGTGCTCTCCGTCTAAGACAAATCCCTTGAGTTGCCTCATCAGCGAGGAGGAAAACGCATACTGAGATAAATATCCCACATAATCTCCCTCTTATTCTTATTCTTAATGAGAATTTGAGAGAAACTGTGTGAATCGGATTACTGACAAGATTGAAGTCGTGCGTCAATCTCTGGATCGAGCACGCCCAGACAAAACATACTGCTAAAAGGGAAAAAGAAAATCCCACCGGTCACACTTACGCCAAAAAAAACACAGACATACAGTAGTAACACGGAGGAGGACGTGATGCCAAGTGGCATTTTCTGTCCGCAGGATTTCTGCTGCGCGCCAAAGCGACGCGCCTCATCCACGGGCAGCTTCCAGCGGCGACAGTTACATAACTTCACTCTGAAACTCGGCTTTGAGCAAAAAAAAAAAAAGTGGAAGCAAATCATCCGATGGGACTCGTGGAGGGATTTAAGAAAAAAGCTACAAAATAATAACCAACAAGTACCCCCCCCCTCCCCAGAGCCCCGTGTACAATTCACGCCTCTTCGCTTTTTTTCCACCCTTCACCTGCAATAGTCACGATTTGACTTGTGTGACACATGGATGCTGGGGTCTTACCTGCATGGCTCTGAGTGTTGTGGGGGTGATGGCTGTGCTCTGGCCGGGTGGCTGCTCTCCGCGCGGACCCTCAGCCTCCGACCGGCTCTGTGGATGCGAAGGAATGTGCACGCATCCACTCACAGAGACGCGGAGCGGGTGGGGTGGAGGGAGGGGTGTGCTGCCAGCGAAGGAACAAGTGGGCATCCCATTTCTGCAGCCTAATGACAATGGATTTAATCTGACCAATGTCGAACACCTGGACAGATGTGGGAGGTATCCAACACGCCTCGCTGTTTACGCATCCGAACAGCTCAATACAATTTACTGGCTGCGAATGTTTCTAATTGATTGGATTTGCATTTGTATTTCTGTGTGTCACACTTCTCGTTGCTGTTCTGATAGTGATTCGAATACTCGCAGTAGTGCCACTCAGTTTAATAAGCTCCCACTAATGGCTTCATTAAGGCCTTTTCCAGCTGAACGGTTTCAAATCATTTTTCAGCTTTTGGGTTCCCTGGCTTTAAAAATCCCTATGGAAAGTTTAAATCCATCATGGTATAAATGCTTGTCACACGTTGTTTCTTAACTAGTACCAACCAAGTGTGTTTAGACTCATTCTGTTTTTATTCCATTGTGGTCCACATGGATAGCTGTTTTCTTCTTACCTGATGAAGTTATTTCTTTCTTGTGTTGTTACATAAATTGTTTTCTGAAACGATTATTTCTTATAATGGTCATCAATCTGTAGAAGTTGATCCAGAACTGGATCATTGTGAATAATGAGTTTAGATTGTTTCTTGTGAAGTAAAAAGTACTATAATGTCTGGATCAATGTATTTAAAAACTCATGTTGTGAAGATGTACTTGAGGAAAACTCTATGTAGTGAAAGAGATGTGACAAAATATTCCGCAGTGAGACGTTCTTTTTTTTACCAACTAGCCGAGAATTACTTTGAAATAATTTAATTGTCAGGGAACTCATGCCAGCACTAAAGAAATGAGGTAGTTTAAGCACCACAAATAGTTTAAGAGGGTATTAATTATGATAACCAGGCTTAATTATAGCCCAGCTTTCAAACTGTTCATTTGGTTTTCAAATCAGCAACGATTAAGCCACATTTTTACAACAGCCCCCAATTAGTAAAATACCCAATCTCAGCCAGTACAGTGCCACCTCAGCACATAAGACCCACGGGAGGATGTTCTCATTAAAAAAGTACTCTTTGTCCCATCATGAGATGGACAGAGATTGCCAAAACCAATGTTTGTAATACAGGAGGAAATCTGTTGGTAATAGGAAAGAAAAAAGTCATGCTTCATTATCAAGAGGTTAAATTCTTTCAAAGAAAAGAAATTGTGAGGTTGAAATGCATTTTTTGGGAACTCAATGAAAAGATGGCAGTGGTTTTAGCCCGTATTATCAGTAGTTTGCAGCAGGCTATCTGAACTCCCTGTGAGCTACCTGTGATGCTGTCAGGAACCCGTGAAAACATGGAGAGCTTCGGTGACGAAGAGGAGTCCGTTTAATTGGACTGTTGACCTGCTCTCTCACATCCTGCAGGCTGTTTACGTCTCCTGGCTCTTCGTTATGCAATCAACGTGATGTGTGAAGATGCTTGACCCGGCTCGATTGCCATTTGGCGAGTTGCTGCAGAGGCCTCCTCCTCGCTGCTCAGGTCGGCGTCACCGAAAGCAAAGGTGGATTCAGTTCTCCTCCGAGCGCGTATGAATTAACCAACAGGGCTGTAATTGCATTTCTGTATCAATGACTCTCACGATAGTCATGCCCTGGTTACACTCACATGCACACCTGCAGAGAGCCCCTCTCTGTTCACTTCACGTGTCTGAACTGGCTGCTGGAAAAAGAGGTGAATGGAAAACAGAGAGAAGGCTTTGTTTTTCTTTCTTTCTGCAATTCTGCATCCCAAGCAAATCTAAAACATTAATTAAATCATCATATACTGTAAGTAAGAAATACAAAATTATGAAGCTGTTAATATCTCTTCATCGAATTTAAACACTAAAAGCAAATTGGAACATTGATCGATGGATATCTAATTAATTGGATGTCTTTCAGGATCAATGCAGCCCAGTTCTGCAAGTCATAAATCAGCTTCTTTAGATGCAATTATTCAGATAAACGTGGTTGAATACTTGCTGTCCCTTTACAAGCAACTTGTGAAGACCATTGTCCAGAGTCTGTACAGCCAAACACATTCTAGAAAACAACATATATAACAGTACAGGAAAGAAATCGCTTTATCTGGTAGGAATAAAAGTTTTTCTCAATGGAACACGTAAAAAAATTGTGAAACACTGATGGACAGTTAAGTAATTGTATAACTACTTTTGACTTTTCTTCGTAGTGTTTATTAATGTGTTATTGTGTGACTAATACTGTATTACACTCTAATATGTTTAACTCTTTCGTCAAAATGATTTGTTTGGTTGACCTTCTTTCGTCCATAACATCTTTATAAAGCAAACCTCTGACAGGTTAAACCAAATTTTATCATGAGGGGTATGAATGCTCATGCTGGTTGCAGGCTGCATCAATCTGATGAAACATCAATTATTAGTTTCTCACCAAATTGTACTGCAGTTTGTTGAGAAAAACACAGCTGATGGTAAACATTTTCAGGATGTTTCGCACAGAGCAAATAGTCCGGAAACCGAAGGTCAGGGGAAAGTTATAGTATCTGTCACTGAAGCTCTTATCTCTGAAGAGACTTTAAGTGGATTCTTGTTAAATTATCTGAAAACTCCATCTCCAACTCACCTTGATCTTTGTCTGGCTTGCTTTTTTTATATAACTCATGTCTACACAGCTGCATTGTACGTTCACAGCCGATGAATAAGCACCCGTTTTCTCACCAGATGAGGTCAATGAGAGGTAAACGCATGCTAATCTCTGGCACCAAACCTTTCCAATCCTTTTCTCTGCCTTTTTATTTTTGTTTTTTTGTTTATACACAACTTGCTGGGTTTAACGTCTTATTCTTTGGGTTTTCACCTTATCTGTCCGCGCACACACACTGAGCGATGGTCTTCCTCGCGGTGAGGAAGGAGAGCAGTTATCAGGGAGAGCTGCAGAGAAAAGCGGGGTGGATGCAGCTCATGGAGATCAACAGAAGCCCCCCGATCACGGTTACGGGGTCGGGTTTGCCGAGGGATAAGGGCAAATCTGCACACATCTGCACACACACTCAACCTCTGATCTCTGGTCATTACTGTTTATTTTAGGAACCAACGAGTGAGATCCTGGATGTCATCGTGCATACATTAGACTCTTATCACCTAAGGAAGCATTTACACATTTGTATCAATATGGATAAAGGAATAGTCTGTCATTGATAGCAGTTTTGTTCACACAAATTCCAAAAGCGTCTGTGACAGTTTGAAACTCTACAACACTTTGATTGCTCCATAGCTTTTCTATCTCACTGACTTTTACGTTAGCTACAGAGTTAAAAAGCTGCTTCACATCACCTTCACCTCCACTAAACAGTCTCCTTATATTTTGCGGGTGACTTTTGACCCATTGTAAAGGTCCCCTTCATCCCTCTCTGCTGCCACTTTGATCTCAAATTGAGGTCTGCTGGGACACGCTGGGATGTTCACAGCTCGCAGAGGGTGCTGATTGCTTAATTGCATCATGCAGCAGAACTGTCACAAAAGTACAGGTTTTCTGGTTCTTTTTTATTTAGTTGCTCTCCCCCAAAAAAGAAAAAAAAGCAGTGCATGGATGTGTGTGCCTTTAATTTTGTAGCAGCCACCGAATAGATGAAGGGATGCCCAATGGGAAAATTCAGAGTATAAGTTCGGCTCAAGGAATAGCATGTGACACAAAATGTTCACGGAGAAATAAAATGTTTACTTGTGCCACATTGCAGCCAATTTTGTCTTGATGTTTTGGGAATCTGCCAACATATTCAAATGGGTTTTGAAATGAGCATCAGCCAGAAAAATTAAACACCTGAAGTCAACATGACACAGAGCACAGGGGCACTGGGGGGTGCAGGTTTACCAGCCCAAAACTGCTCCATAGCACCGCTATACTAAGAAAAGCTACCGCCTAAAAGATGTCTCCACTGATTTTTTTATATTTCTGAATGACTTCAAAATTGAAATCATTCACAATGTAGCGCTGTTTTTCTCCCCCACAGCAGATTAGCCACACAATGCCACGGTTCCCTACTGACCAACAATCTTCATCTACAACACGCACGCCGGCTTAAAGCCCGCCACCACGATCCAGAAAGAGGTGCTGATTATCGGAGTGATGCAAATTTCGTTCTGCTGCCGAGGAGATTCCCCAAGACGGAGCCTAACAGCTGGGATGACACTGTCAGTAATTCACCTATGGAAAGAGCCGGAGAATGACACATAGATTGATGTACACAAACACACACAAACACACACAACAGCAGTAGCCTGAGAGTAATTCTCCCCTCTGGATTTCATGTTTCTATGGAGAAGAATGTCTATTTTTAGAAGAGATAAAAATAGATTTTTCTGTAGCTCCAAAAGCTTGGAATAATATCAGAACATACCCAGCAGCCTTTACTCTCCATTTTATTTAATGTTTGCTTGTTTTTACGTGCTTCTCTAAAGCAGACGGCAAAGGTTTGCAGAGTCCCTGTGAATCCCAATCAGAAGCATAGGAGGTTTACTCTGGAAGTGAGGAAAATGAGGTGTAATCAGTGGAGTTTAAGCACTCAGGATGGGTAGAACAACAAAAACAAGAACATGGGCTCTAATAAGCTTTGTGATTGCTATCTTTCCACACAAAGGGTTAGAAAAAAAAAACAGTTTGGTTTCCTAATAGTTTCCTAATGTTAGATGAGAGATCTTAACAGAAACAGGCTTAACATCCATGTTTTTTCAAACCCCAGGCTTCAGGGAGTGGACACCAGCGACTGTCTGTGGGGGCGATGTGGGGGTGACACAGGCACCAAGTTTGTAGCCGTGGAAACAGTTGCTAAGTAGCTAACTAAGGCAACCCCACATGAATAGGGATAAAGATCTGATTGGGATGGGAAGCAAGGGAGCGGGAAAGAGGAAGAGAGGAGGGTATTCCAACAGGGATGTTTAGAGTTAAACGTCGTTGTGAAGGTAAAAGAGAAATCAGAGAGTCAACCATATAGAAAAAGAAGGCAAAGGCATTTCCAGTTTATCCAGGAACAGTGAGACTGTAAGTTATGTAATATTTAATTGAGAGAATTACATATCAAAATTTACCCTGAAAAACTAAAACTAAATTTCTCAGTCCCAGCTGATGCTACAGAATGAAACTGCTTCCTTAAACATTTTCTCTTATTATCAAAAGAAAAAAAGACTTCTTTCAACAAAGCCGTCAGATTTTTGTTAACAATATAAACACATGGACGAGGTCAAGTGATGCCGGGGTTTGAATCACCGTGATAGTCTCATAGATTCTCCATTTTGGCTGACTTTGTGATGTCACTGAGTCAACAACAAAGACGAACAAACGCCCACTAAGTTTAACAGCTTGTGATACAAGACAGACAAATAGAAAACAACGCCAGTCTGTTACAATAAAGGGTTATGCTTTGTGCTGTGGAAGAAAAAAAGTTATGAAGGTTTCATTATTAAAGGAGGCTGGAGCAAAAGCTTCCATTAAAAACTGGATATTGCTTTAAAAGACGTGAGAGTGTACTTAGGTTTTGTTCTGAGGTGAAGAAATGAAACTAAAGGTCAGACCGAAATAAGAAAAAGGAAAATGAAATTTGGTCTCGGGGATTAGGTCTCTTCCAACACCCTTATGGTTCATTCACCTTTTATTCAGTCTGTCCTTTGTCTTTTTTGGGTTATCAGAGGTCCTAAAGGACAAAAACTACCTGTTACATGTTTGAAATGAACTACAGTTCCATCGTTTTAAATGAAAAAGGCTTTTCTCTTCTTGACCCTGTGGAGGATGCTGAAGGGTACCCGGCGTGTTACGGTGCAGGGCCGGGTGTGTGTGAGTTTTGGAGTGAGTGTGGGAGCTTCCTCCCCGTATGCATGGCCTTGTCTCCTCCTTTGCCACTGTGAAATCTGAGTGACAGAAAACAGGGACATGGAGGACATCCTATTAATATGCTAATCCATGCGGGGATGACTTCAACACACAGAGCCCAGTCAGAAATACATATGTGTCATCTGTGAGGCAGGCTGTGTAGAAACCAAAGGCTCAGGGCTGAGGAGGAGGAGGGGGATCACACCGACGGGCGCTGGAACAGGAGCCGAGGAGCATAGGAATGAAAGTGGTAGATGGATGGGGAGGGAATCCCCACGTTTTCCCATCCCAAACTAAAAATTTCTGCAGCCGAGAGAAACAATCGGGCATGTTGACAGAGCGGTTGAGCGTCTCATGCACCGCATGTCGTCGCCATGTACAGATTTGCTCGCTCGGTGCTGGCATCAATAATCCATGTGACCTGTTCTTGTGGGGAGACCGCAAAGCACCGAGGGCTTATATAAGAGAGTCGACTCTTGGAGTCGGGATTTACTCCTCAGGACTACAATAACTGTCGACGGGAGAAAAACCACGAGATGATGAAGCTGTTTACAGAGAGGAAAACAAACAGCTGGGTGTGCTCTGTGCTGTAGAACAGCCCCCAAACAGACAAACGCTCTCAGTGTGCGTGTAGTGAATGCCCCAGTATTTTGCTTTGCTGTTCAGAAGGTTTTATAGAAGTTTGAAATGACTGGGAGAGATGTCTGTGGCGTCTCCAGCCAGAGGGATTAAAACCAGAACAACCTACTCCTACCTCCCTGTCGCACCGGCAGACTCCACCTGCCTCTCAACGTCTGAGACAGACAGACAGCCGGGCACACTGTTTCATCCCGTTTTTCTTATCTCCCCGGCCCAAATCCCCTGCCTCCAGAAAGCAATTTAAAAGCCAGAGAGAGACAGAGGACAGAAAAATGAACCAAAGAGATGCAGGAATGCAGCCTCACGATAACGCCGCAGACTTCAGCTTCGGCTCAAATACAACAGGCTGCACACAGGCTAAAGCTCAGACTACATCAGTTGTCATCGTTTTCAGCGCGTCACATTCGGTCACATTAATTCGATGACAAATGACAAACGACAAATGTTCGACATGCTCGCTGGGGTTTTTTTTGTGATCCGATAAAGGTTCGGAATATTTCCCCTCAATCGGAGACCTACCTACAGATCAGCCCCGTGCTCGGGGGGTCAGGCCTGACAAAAGCAAAGGCCTCAGCGGGCTGCCACTTTCAAACATTCTGACCTGATTTTGTCAAAACTTTCCTCCGGTCATCAAGTATGACTCGGATTTACGGCTTCGACGGCGTTATAAAGCATGTCTGAGTGTGAAATTGTGGCCAATTAAAAAGTGGAAACCCCAGTCAGTTCACAATGTTCCAGGGCGTAATTAATATGAACCTGGATGGCAGTGGTTAATTAAATATTAAGGCATCTTAAATGGCTGTGCTGTCTCTTTGCTTTATCTGTCTCTTCCTAAAATGACACTCCCATCTCTGTCCTTCCCTCCATTCGGGGACTCTTTCCCTTATCTAAAACCGTGGCTCCATCAGGTGAACCCGTGCCCACTGAGAATAAAGTAGAGGAGTAGCTTCCAAAAACCCATCTGCATACACAGTAAAATGGTGTGGCGTGAGCCGCTCTAAATTTAGACCATTCAAACAGACACTCCACTACGAGGGACCCTAAAGCCCATTTATGTTTACCGTAAATGAATACATAACAATTAAATCCTCTTTCCTGTCCGCTGGTGCGTGCTCAGCCCGTCTGGGAGATGAACTCTGATGTCCAGAGGGGTCTGAGATTAAATTGACGGGCAATCTACTGTGAGCCTGTAATCTGCTGCCTGTCTCTATCTGTACAGTTCCAGTCTTTATTCGACCAGTGCCAGGGAAACATTTTTAGACACGGCCAATATTAGATTCGTCCCCTTTATGTTAATGTCTTAAAAGAGACTTTTACTGTGAGGTGGGAAAAACGACAGCACCTTGCATGGATTAGCCTGGAACAGGGACAGCGTCCTCCAGAGATAAGAAAATCCCCTCATAAGCTCCTCCAAAGCTTACTAATTAACACATGACATTTTGCGTAATCCATACAGAAACTAAGGCGGAAAAAAAACAAACAACTTGCAAATTACCAGAAATGTCCCCCATACTTGTTGCCAAGCAACTGGTGAATAGGAACCTTCCATGAAAGGTGGAACTGTCCATTCTAAATTTAAAGTTTATGTATAGGTCTCAGTATGAGCAAAAACAAATGGAAAATAAAAAATAAAAAAACTGTGATGATGGTTAGTGTTATGTTTGTTCTAATGGAATGGGTTGGTAAACCAGATGGATTAATCTATCTGAACTAAACTTTTGCATGAAAGTGATTTAAATGTTATTTTCAGCTTTACAGAAGTGTATGAAACTGAGCACTCCTTGGCCTTAATTTTGTTTATATTTTCTATGTCATGATCCAGCCTTTATCTTGTTTTTGTAGGTTCATTCTTAGGGATCTGCTCTGTTGTCTAGTTTATGACATTTTTTGGCTTAAAAAAAACGTACCCTCAACTTTTCAGGTGGAAAAACTGTTTGTATACAGCAGGTTAACCTGAGCCTCAGTTTAGTCACACCTTTGTGTTAAATTCTCATGTAACAGCAGCAGAAAAAAAGGGCATTTTGGCATTACTTTAAATGTGTTTTATAACTAAAAATTAAAAGAAAAACAGACAAAATAAACTTTGCCAGCAAATCCAAGCCTTTTACAACTTTAACTCACTTTCAGCAACACAACTTTAGGATCTTTTCAACAAGGAAAGCGCAGAGCTGTGGAACATGTTAAGGGGACCATAACATAACCAGAGCCAATTAACTTTGCAGAGACACAGCCAGCTATTCTGAAAACACAACTGCACTTGATGACACAGTTGGCTCATAACAGTCGTCAGTGTGATCTAATAAATATGCATCTCTGAGGCATGGTGATGGGGGCTAGAGGAAAACAGATGTCTGAATTTAGAAAAAGCATGGTGAAAACATCCTTGCCTGCTGGAGTAGTTTTTTTCTCCCGTTCTTGGTATGTTTTACAAAGAATTTGGGTCTGCTTAATCACACAGTGTGATGTCATAACTGCATTTTTTCCACACAGATGAGATTTATAAAACACCCATCTGTGTGTCACATGATTTTCATTCACTAAAACGAACCTCTCACAGTTCAAAGGTATATCCTGAGAGAGGCACAACAGGTCAGATTCTTTTATTTGATAGTTTTTAGGTGGAAGAATTTGTATAATTCTTGTGCAGCCTGTATAATAGGTGGTAAAATAATATTGTTGCCCCGTCTATATACTAAACTAACTTCACTGGTCTGTTTTTTCCAGATAGATCTAAGCCAACATTTTAGTGCGGTCCAACAGCACAGAAAACATATTTTTCATTCGAATAGTGAGTTGAAATTCTCGTGACTCCATTTGCAGATCCTGTGCTCTGCGGAATGATTCTGTTCCTCCAGACTGAGTCCATCTTACACCAGATTCCTTTGCCTCCTGTTTGCCTCAAGACGTCTAACCACTCCGCTCATCCTTTCCGACAAACAGCTAATCCAGAAACATTGGTAGCTGGCTCTGGAAAGCTTTCCTCACAGGAAGCCACTCAGGTAGGCTTTCTCCTGTGTGGTACCCACCGCTTTGGTTACGTCATGCCGTCACAGACCGAGACCCGGGGGGACAGATGTGTCCGCGTCTGCTGCTGTGGGAGGATTAAAACCTTTGTTTTGGTCATGTGTCTCTGCTTCAGAATGGACTCTTAGCTGGAACCAGCTGTTTGTTCATTTGTTGTTCGTTCACTGATCAGAGCTGTCAGCTCTGAACATCTGAGACGGCCCGACACTACACCTATGATC
Organism: Menidia menidia; assembly: GCA_907169785.1. Taxonomy (NCBI): domain Eukaryota; kingdom Metazoa; phylum Chordata; class Actinopteri; order Atheriniformes; family Atherinopsidae; genus Menidia; species Menidia menidia. Next base: position 17,336,255 of record CAJRST010011112.1, on the reverse strand, counting down.
ATCTTAATGTTGCTTCTCTGAATCCAGATGATTTGATTGAATAAAGGGATCATCGCAGAGCAGCAATCCTAGATTGATTTTGTACTCACCCATCCATTTTCTATACCTTGTAGATCCAGTTTGTTGGGGGACTAAATTAGTAGAAATTGTATTGTAAAATGAATAAAAGTTCAGTCAGTGTGGATAATTAATGGCCCTGAACAGATGACAGGAAAACAGCACCACCTAGTGGGAATCCTGGATTACCACAAAGCATTTCTTTTGAAAGCAGTTTTGTATTGAAATAGTCTTCTTTTATCCGTACACGCATTTTGTAACATATCTATTTACTTGTTTAGATGTATATCTATTTGGATATCCATGTGGACAATACATTGTAGACTCTTACAAGCCAAAGAATGTACACTACTGTCATTCAGATGGCAAACAAAATCTGAGACTGTTTGAATCATTTAATTTTTGCCGATTGCATGAATACAAAAACATTTGAGTTGACCGACAGTGTGAAATCAATTATTTACAAGTGTGTTATCTACAAAAACAACTGCTTCCCAGAACAGGCAAAAGGAGAGGGAGAGACTGTAGGAGCATGTGGAAAAAGTGCTGGAATTCGCTCAATGTGGGGAGCAGAACCACGACAGCAGCACCAGCTGGCCGCTGACAAATGCTGACTCTGCAACTCTGATAGTCCTCATAAAACAGAAGCCCGGAACGCTGCCCACCATGATGTCACCACAGCTCCTCAGTCCCTCTGGAACAGCCACTGACAGGCTGCCCTCCACTCTCCCTTCTTGGTTTGTTACGTATGACTTAAGAAGTCTCCTCATCAATTTTCGGGGCCAAGTAGTACTTGACATGTCCCATGTCAGCAATCTTGTACTCCACCACTAAGGAGAGAAAAAATAAACAGTTAAGACTAGCGTTCAGGGGATGAGAATAAATCAGTGTGACCAGTTGCTCAGAAGCGGCCCGTGCACCTACCCAGGGGGATATCAGCAGACATGCTGAGCGTGACGGTTTTGGACAGAGGCGTGGCCTTTGTGAAGAAGTTCAGGTAGTTCAAGGCAAAGATCAGCTGCACGGGTTCATTCATCTCAATAGTTACCTGCACAAGACAAAGGAGAGAGTGGACTTAATATGCAGTCTAAATAAATTAAGGAAATCTGTTTTTTATATAAAAGAAGCGGCCAACTTTGAACTTCCAGTGTACTTCCGCTCTGTTCCAGCTGAGAGGAAAACCCTTTATCTAATGGATGGACTAAACTAATTAATTCTGCCCCACTTACAGCTTCCTCCTCTTTGTCCACATTGCTGGTCTGGGACAGCTTGATGTTTCCGGTGCCCAGCTCCCCTGAGGCGGAGAACTTCACTCCATCTTTGGCACAAGAGATCATGACGGCGTCCCCAATCTGAGAGAGGTCACGGCAGATGCGGGCGAACTCGCCAGAGGGCATCTTCACCACACAACTGTACTCCTGCTCCTGGGGGGCGAGGCACACAGACAGGGTACAGTCAGCTACTGCGTGCTGGCAAAACGGCAACATTCCCTCGAATCAAAGGAACTGCTAACTTACTGGAATACCAAGCTGCTCCACATCCAGGTCCATGAGCTTCATCTCATAATCGGAGACTTTCTCCTGATCTGCAACAACAGAACAACAGAAGTGATGCTGGAGCCGAATGCAAAGCAGCAAAAAAAGCCCCGATCAAAGCTGGATACGCTTCAGGATTTCTATTGACAGACTTACTGAGGGTCTCAAACACAAGGGCAAGTGTGTCTGCATTGTCCTCAGCTCTAAGAGTGATGATGTCCTCATTTCCTGCACACTTCAGGATCTTTGACATGCTGCAAAAAAAACAAAAAAAACAGAGGAAAATATATTAGGAAATGGCTTAACAAAAACAAAATGTCAAATCCTGAGGAGTAACTCGTTTTGAATAAAAAAAACAAAAACGGTATATACTGTATAATTACCAAATGAACTTAAAATGTATATGGTTATTAACACTAATATTTTATATATATATAAAAAAAACAAATTATTTTTGTTCTTTTGAACAGTGTAAAGTCTTAACGGAAACGGAAGTGGAAGTTCCCGGGTTCAACAGCAATTCCCGCCAAGCCGGCCGGCACGGCACTTGGCGCTCAAGTGACGTCACTTAATGCTCTCAAGTATGAACGTTTCCCGACATAGCGCCAAAAGGTAATTTGACCAGTCTCCCGTCAATCTGCCGTTTGAGCATAAAAACACCACAAGTGTACTTTGAAGTCTGACAGCAACGAATTAACCCGCGCTGCGTTCAATTCGGCTCAGAAACATGCCCGGGCAATTCCGCCAAGATGGCCACCCTCTTTGTCAGCTTCATTTCTAAAGCGATAAAATCGTGCCAACCAAAAATGTTAACGTGTCTCTGACATCCAGTATGCTGACGGGAAATTGTTAGGTTTCTTAAATTGCCCAGAACAGCTCAATTCCGTGTGGTTTTCCCTCTTTACATCTCCTTAGACGACCTCAAAACTTCAGCAATACGACCCCCCCCCCCAAAAAAAAAAACTCAGAACGTGATTAATTGGTCGGCTTCTTCTACCAGCTGAAACTCAGCGTTTGTCAGACAAACTTGCCAGGCGTTTGAAGGCGTTTTACCTGCTGAGGTTGACCCCCATGGCGAGGTTTCTGTCGCAGCGGTACGAGTCGAAGCCGTCGTGCCGCAGCGTGAGCTGCACCAGGGAGACGTGAGAGGAGTCCATGCTCTGCAGGGAGATGCCCGACGAGCTGACATCCCAGCAGGCTTCTGTGATCAGGTCCTTCAGGGCCTCCAGCACCTTCTTCAGGATTGAGCCTTGGACCAGGCGAGCCTCAAACATGGTTGCTGCGGAGTGTTACGTGTGCGTAGACCGAAAGGGAAAGCTTAACTTCGACGTAGCGTCGCTCCAGTAAACTGGCAGCAGAGTGAAGTTGTCGCGAAGTACAGGAAAATAATTTAAGTCTGAAGAGTTCGGTCTTTGTTGTGGCTCACGCAGCTGCTGTGAGTTGTTGCTCCTTTCACTGCAAACTGATATTCTGAGCTGGTTGCGCGCGCTAACGTCCTTTTTTAATAATTTTGCGTCATTGCGTCATTTCCGTACGTCTGTGCGTAACGTCCTTAAAACGCAAACGTAGCGGACTTCTATTAAAATCTAACAGTTAAACGTCCTGAAGCAGTCCGTGAATTTTAATTTAGTGTTAAACAAACAATAGTATAAACAAACAATAGACTTAATACATCTGAAATATGAACTCTGCAGTTTGATAATACAATGATACATTTTATTGTAAATTTGTGAATGTTTCAAAGGTCTTTCTGTATTCATCTTGGGCAACTTTTGAAAGTACTGCATTGCTAGTTTTTAATGAGAGCAGTAATGTTACATTAATGATCTTGAGATAGAAACAACTATCAGGAGCTATTATGTCTTTATCACCGTCCATCCATCGTCGTAACAGCTTATTCCATAATGGGGTTGCGGGATTTATTTATCACCTCTACCATTATTTCAGGTTTTACTGACACTTAAAAAACATACATCTCTCTGTTTGACATCATCGCCTCAGCACGTTAATCTAGTTCAAATCCATTCTTGAATCAAAATGGCTTTTTTTCCCCTTGTAATGTCTTTGAGTGAACACAAACTATTTAGAGACATCCAGGTGACTATAAACTGTTTTTATTGATCAAAGAAGTTCTCATACAGACACACAGCCTAATAAAAATCACACAACCATGTTCCCAGTCTGTTGCGCACACATGGAGTAGGTCATTGTTTTCAATAGGGTGATTTAAGCCCTGAGAATACATTTATTTGGACCACCCAACAAGCTCGTTTGATGCTTGATTCCTAGATATTTAGTCTCAGAAAAGGGAAAAACAGTCTGACCAAAAATGAGTCTGAGCCTTCAGACATGACGGGATTACTCAGTTGCGCTAAATATTTCACCTCTACTTGGATAAGTCTGAAAATTTGATCTTTGTAGGCTAGTTCTTTAAAGACTATCTGCCAGGATGTAGTTGGCTGCCATGGCGATGATGGGGGCTCCCGTCGGGACACCGGGGAAAGGACCACTGGACCCAGCGATGTCCACGTGGGAGTATGGCAGCGGCACCTCCGAATCCACGCCATGCTGTGGGCAGATGTCCGGCAGGAGGACACACACACACACAAAAACACACACACACACACACACATTAAGCACTGCGCTCCCTTCACATCCACAACAGGCAGCAGCAACAAGCCCGGCGTGTGAGCACCTTGTCCAGGCCCGAGGCCATGATGAGGAATGCGGCCGGGGTCTGGTGTCCGCGGGGGGTGGCTGTAGACGGCAGGTTGTTGCACTGCAGGATGTCCTCGTACTCGGACTTTCCCTTGTGGAACTCGTAGTCCTCTCGCCTGATGCTGGACACCTCAAACAAATCTCCCAGCACCTCTCCGGCTGTAAAAAAAACACAACAAAAAACAGTTTTACGCTCTGGAAACCCCAAGATTTTCAGAGCGCCTGAGCCACAGGAGCTTCAGAGATTGTTGGATGATGGAAACTCAGTGATCTGACTGCTAACTCCCCGGTCTACATGTTTAAGTACTCACTGATAATTTGTCTTGGGAAAGATGCGTATACTGAATCTAACTATTGGATAGCGCTTTCTCACACCCATTCTCATCTTACAGATCACCATTTGATAAATGAGTATATTGTGCATATCAGGACTCGAATGTGTTTTGAAAAAAGAAAGCAGCTTCTCTAACAGACCCCACCTTTCTGCCACAGAGCGGCATTCCCATTACGATGGGCCGGCCCGTTATCCATGATGATCTACAAAGAGAGGAGTAAAGGTGAACCTCAGCCGGATCTTGGCTCGTCTCTGGTCGGTGAGGTCAGGTCTGTACGTCAGCAGGACTCACCGAGTAGTCCGGTCCCATGGCCCTGATGGCGTGACCGGTTAGAGTCGCAATAGTGAACAGCTGAGGGTTAATCTCATTTACGGCCTGGGAAAAGAGGGACGGTCAGACTGAAAACCGATTCTAATGGAGGACCAGTTTATCCAGAGGTGGTTTCGATGCGTTTCCCCCTGACCTTCTCCTTCATCTCACACAGCAGATCCACCATCACCATGCGGCCCTCTGCGTCGGTGTTTCCCACTCTCACTCTGCGCCCGGCGCGGGAGACCACCAGCTCATCCGCCACGTAGCAGTCTAAGAACACACACAGGCAGCTGAGAGGAGGCGCTCAGACACGTGGATGTAGTTCTGGGAAGAGACGGGAGCAGCTCCAGACCCACCTGCACCCACGCTGTTCCTCACCATGGCCATGGAGCCCACCACCTTCAGGTGCTTAGGCTTCAGGTAGGCTAAAATCTGCCCAGTGGAGTGAGAGTTGAGTGAGAGGGGAGCGCCTTTTAAAGCCGAGGCCCGGGGCGGGGCTCGTTTACCTGGAAGAATCCGGCGACAGCCGCGGCGCCACACTTATCGCGGTGCATTCCGGCCATGACTCCGCCGGCCTTGATGTCTGCTCCACCCGTGTCGTAGGTGATGCCCTGGAAGCGTCACACAAGAAACAACCAGCGTTTATATAGTGGTTCCACATAGAAAGCAATATTCCTTAAATACATTAGTTGATCTAAAATCAACCAACAGTTACTCACGTTATCTAAAACATCTCAATCATTTCTTCTGTATAGCTCTTACAATTCTCTCAAATTATTTCAGACATTTTTATGAAGTGGAAAAAGCTTAAAAATGTCAGCTACAACAGCTATTAGTGCAACTTTCTGAAATATAACAACCAACAGATGTTAGGCTCCATTTACGGTCCCAGAGGAACTCATAACAGGCATTTTGAAGGGTTCATCTTTTTGTTCATGTGGTATTTATCCACACACAGATGTCCAGCCTCACCTTTCCCACCAACATGAGGGTCTTCTGGATGGGTCCCTCTCCGCAGTACTGCAGCTTGATGACCCTCGCCTGGTGTCTAGGTACACCTTGGATAGGAAAAAAAATAATCAGCGAATGTTACAGGTCAAGTGTCTCCAGGACCATATTATTAATTAATCATAGGTGAAGATGAGGTCTTACAGTTGGCACAGCGGTTGACTGCAGCCAGACAGGGATACTCTTTCTCCAGGGTCTTCAGGTCACTCACCACCTCCACCTGGAGGCGAACACACACAGGCTTGGGGCTTGAAAAGCACCTAAACAACTCATTATTTCCACATTTAGTTGACTATCTCCGTTTTGCCCACAGAGCATCCTAACTCACGCGAACGGGGCTGTTTTTGAACATTTCCTGGACGTATTCAGCCACACGGGGAGCAGCCATGCGTTCAGGGTCTGAGCCGCCTATGTCACGGTAGGCCAGCCTGAGGGGGGGAGAGCAGGACAGCACCGGGTGAGCGGACAGCAGAACAAACTGTGGGGAACCGGAGGGGCCGGGGTACCGCTGTCGTGTCACCTTCCACTCTCCAGAGCGTTGGTCAGCTCCACCAGCCTCCTGCCCTTAGCCTCCTGCGGGCTCCACAGCCCCAGGACACACACTTTGTAGTCTGACGACTTTATCTTTGCCTCCCGGACTTCCAGTGGCTGTTGAGCAGAGAATGGATACATGGAGTACATTTCTATTGGTAAACACGATCAATTTTCATGTTTGCAAGTTATTGGCCCTGGTCAACCCACGAAGCAGCATCATAATTTCTCATTTAACATTGAAGGCATCACTGGCTTTAATGCATCTGTCCCCAAACTGAAAGGGTTACTTCAGAAACTTAGTATTGTGCTGTCATTAAAGGGACTAAATTACAGAAATTTATAACACGATGAATCAATGCTGCAGAAATTTCAAAGAAGATTTCCCTCTTTTATTATTCAGCTAATGTTTTGTTACCATATAGAGAGCATGGAGGCCCCCCATAGCAGCCACCAGGGTGCTGTTCTTATAGTTTGCGTGTGGAGGGCACACCAGCAGGGGGCGCTGCATGCCAGCTTTCAAGGCCCTGAAAAGACAAAGCAGCAGAGCAGCCTGTTGGCAAAAGGACTATTAAAACGGACCGGGAGCAGGAAATGATCAGGCTCCCGTTAACGGACCGCTTCATGCCGTTGACGGCCGCGTCGCTGAAACGTCGGATGTCATCGTAATCACGATTGACGGGCCCGGTGGAGGAAAACACCAGCCGGTTTCCAGGGAGACCGGGAACCTTCAGGACCACCACCTCCTCCCCCAGGCCACTGTCCACCTAGACGGGAAGCACCATCACAAACCAAGACAACATCACTCTGGAGCACCAGATTAGCAGAGCCACAGCCAAGATCTTTAAATCTATTTGCTGATCATTTGGGATTGCTGGGTTTATTACCGAACAGTTCAATTTATAAAATAAACTCAGTCATAAATCCAAGGATATAATGATAATTTTTATGCAACAAAGTATTTTCCAGTGTTGTCAACCATTGGAATAAGATTTACAAACACATTTCCAAACATAGTTTTGAAGCGATCCAATTTCTTATAGTTTTTTTTCAGTTTTCAGTCTAAATCTGCCTTAAATGCATGCAGTTTTACTCATAGACTGCAAAATCATAACACTAAACTGAATGTAATAAAATAAATGCAAAAGCAGACACGTACGGAGCTGTAGTCTTCCAGTGGGGCTTTCAGACACTCCAGCTCTGGAGGCAGGGTGTTATGGTTCTGGGTCACTAAAATGATGCCATCGAAGCTGGGAGGAAAACAAAACAACAGCTCATCATGACTGTATGCAAAAGAAACGGACCCGGCCCACAAACTGAGGCCCACAGAGGAGGAAATGGATCCGTCTGAATACTCACTTCTGGTTCTTGAGGTCAGTAGTCCACTCGGTGGGTTGGACGCTACAGAGAGAAGCAAAGTGAGGTGTCAGGAACAATGTTCAACAAACTGTTGATTGCTTCCATCAGATGGAGTGATGCAACCACTCTTATCTCTGACTGGGTAATATAGGTTTATGATAACTGAGTGAATCCAACCTGTCGGACTGTCCAGGTCAGCTTTAAAACGTTTAATTAAACTAAGTGCACCTACGTGATTTGTGAAATTGTGCCAGAAAATATATGCTTATGGGTTTAAATGTCATTTCATTCTTGTGACTTAGACAGAGTGCTGGGTACAATATCACTGGGCTGAAAGATAAAGGATTTTTGATGATAATGCACATTTGTTCAGACGTGTTTGGAGTCATATGACACAAAAACGAAAGTGTCGATTCTGCAAAACGAGCTGAAAACTGAACCCATATTAAGACCTCAAAAGCAACATGAGAGGATCAGATTGTCCAACTTTAATCTCCGAAAACTAAACATGGTTTATTCGCTAAAGATCAACATGCATAAAATAATCAAATTAAAGAAAAAAGGCGTGGAGGATAGGAGTGTTTTCATGATAATGATAAAAAAAAACCTTATTGAGACTCTTTGTTTGTTAGTTCTTAGCATAAAAATCTCCCCCAGCGGAGAGTTGCACGCGGGGGATCCGTCTAAACCTGGAGCAAATCATTATTTTACAGATTAATAAGTGATCGACAAAAGCTTTACTCCTACCTGGTACACATCGTTGCTCCTCTTCGCTGTCTTTGTGGTGAAAGAGAGCGAATGACTGGTGACAACCGCTCCTTCCCTGTACGGCACCACGGCTGGTCACGTGATCCACCGCTCCAAGCCCGTGTTGCCTTTACGGTTATATGTAGGTCGTTTTTACGACATCTAAGCCGGAGAATGCATATGTGGAACAACACCGTGCTTTAAATGTGCTAAATGACACAGTTTAAGTTCATCTAGGCAACAAGATAGTGATTCATAGGTTATTTTAATCTAAAAAATTGACATTTCTTTCGATGCTCACAGTAGTTCGGTGTAATGGGGTTAAATTCCCGTTGCACGTTAATGTAAACATGAAGGCATTATAGGGAACTGTAGTTTTAAATGATTATTAAAGTTTCCATTTGAACATCGTATCAGGATTATTGAAACATAAAACCTAAATAATTATGTTAAACGTTTTCCTAACAATAACCACGTGTATTATATGTTACCGTATCTCACATTAACATGGAGTGACCTCACGAACTACAAACGCAAACCGGAAGTAGATGAATGTCACGCTTTCTGTGCAGAAACACGGAGGTGAGTATTGACTGGTGAAGTACAAAGGGCAGAAAGAAGCAACAGCTGTGGTTGTTCAGTGGCACACTCCTCTTGAGAAGCCGTTAATCTTAAAAAATAAGCTGTGAGCAGCAGGTAGGTTGAGTCTGTGCAGTGTGGGGGATGTTTTATCTGATGAGAGCTGCAGCAGGAATACTGACATTAAATGCTTTGACACCATGCTGGTAGATTTTTACTTTAGAAAGTGGTTTGGTTTCAGGTCAGATGTTGCTTAGTTATTGCTTAACCTGCTCGCAAACTGTGATTACATAAAGACTTGGTTTTGACTATAACTTCTTTGGCTGCAAGTTTAATTTATTTGGAATGATAGTACATACTTATTTGTTGTTTTAGCTACTGAAAGTTCACCCACTTCATCAGCAGCTGTGCAGCTTAAGTGGAAGGGAAGAGCACGTTTCTTTCTTTCTATTATTCTTTTTTTTAAGGTCCCACTCAGTTTATTCTTTAAAGAGCACATCTTCCTCACAGGAGTCCTACGAGGCCATGCTCTTATCGTACAATTTATTATTGCAAACATTAATAATACAATTAAATTGAGCTTCACAAGTGGTGACAAATATGAAAGAAAGCCATCCAGCTGCTCTTTAAGAGCCTAAAAAAGTTTTTATATAAGGGCTAATGGACACCAGAATGCATCGTTCAGAAACAAGCTGAGCAGAGCTGTGAAAGCAGGATATCGGAGCCCTACAGCCAAAGACTTCATGCAGACTTTAAAGCTCTGTGGATCATTAAAGATGAAACACTCCCTTCATCAAGAATTGGAGTTCCTGGCGTCAGGGTAGCAGCACAGAGCATCTATTGTGAAGATAAAAACATGAAGGGCTGTTTTACCTCATAATCAGTTACTGTAGTCAGCAAATGACATCAAACAGCTGAGGGTAGCTGCACAGGCGTGGGAAGACTTTACCGGGAACACCAAGGGCTATTTTATTGCCCTGACTGGACACAAAAGTTCTTCTATGCTTTTGACTTAGTTTTTTTTATATTTTAGTGAACCGTCAAAGCTCAATGACATTTAAATAACCCGGCATAACCTTTTTTGTTGTTGTTATTAAAGAGATATCAATAAATAAAAAAATTTTTTTTCCAACATAAATGTCTTAAAGGTCCTGCTGTAATTTTTATCTCACCACTCCAACAGATGAGGCTTCCTCTCGGCGCCTTTACCGTCTTCAGGAACCCCCCCTTTCAGAGCAGAGCAGTGGCCATCTTGCAGAGGGGCCTGAGCGGTGCAGCCATGCGTCTGGTGCAGTTTCGCCGTCAAGGCGACGGAGACGCCGTCAGGGTGGGCGTGGAGCAAAGCGGGGGGCTGAGCGTGGTGGACCTAAAGGAATTTGACTCCTCCATGCCCTCCACAATAAGGGGACTGCTGGAGCTGGGAGACAAGGGCCTGGAGTGTGCACAGAGGTTTCCCACACCTTCTTACTCATGTCTGTAACTGATGTAAGGCGTCCTTTGTCTTTTTTAGGCTAAATCCTTTGCCCTGTTTGTTACTCAGAGCGCTGGCGTCCGGTCAGTGTGCGGTGGACCGAACGAGCATCCAGCTGCTGTCTCCCATTCTGTCCCCTGAGAAAGTGGTGTGTGTGGGCATGAACTACAGGGACCACTGCCTGGAGCAGAATGCCCCCATCCCAGAGGAGCCAATCATCTTCAGCAAGTTCCCGAGTGCCATCACTGGGCCGTATGATGACATTATTCTGCCCTCAGAGAGCCAGGTGAGAACAACCAAACCTCATATGCCAACTAAAACAGAATTTTGTAGATATTTGTGTGACAGTAAAAAGTAAATGAGTTCAATACATCTTTATTCTCTGTATAAAGAAGTCAATAACTCCTGTTTATGTGACATAGAAATCCTGCATTCCGTAACATCCGTGTTCCCATAAGTCACACCACGTGTTGCGCAGAAATATGTTTGACCACTAGATGGCACTGTGGTACAACAGTAGATAACTAAAGGTTCAAATCAGAGGGTTTAATAGTTTTCAATGAATCCCCAGAGATGGTTATATAATTCCTGATTAACATTACGCCATATTAACTTCAAGTGTATCCAAATGTGTCTGATCATTAGTCATAATACAGAAAAGTGTAAGAACACGTAGAAGTTTTTCGCAGGTGGGAACGGCCGGGCGGGGAAACATGAGGGCAGAATAGGGTTATGCGTTTGTGAGATGCGTTACAGACAACATGAATTATAGATTGTCCTCTAGAGCCTCGATAGATTAGAAAGCCGACAGTCCATTCATTTGTTAGAACGGTTTCGGAAAGCGACAGATTTCTTTTGTTTTTTCATCCCTCTCTTGGAATCTTCACTTGGGACAAATCGAAAAAAGGCATTAACAGGTCTTGGTTCATTTATTACTTTTGTCAAAGCAGAGACTGTGCGGGATGAGTGATCCGTTTGATGTTTTATTCTGCCAGTAGAGCGGGACGGACTGCCCGTAAATCCTGGTAAAGCGTTCGTACGTCTTCTCCTGGAGGAGATAAACTTTGTGGGAGAAAATCTAAAACCTGCCTGCCCGACTTTGATGGGATCAGATAGCAGAGGTTGAGATGTGGTCCCGGGCCGTGTTTTTGTGTTGATGCTGCTGTGTTAACAACACATCTGTCACAGAGACAGCTCACAGCCATTGGCAACAAACTGTCAGAGATCAGTCCCCGTCAATTGGTGAATGAGCAGGAAGGTGACACATCGCTTCCCCTGTGTGTGCAGCCCGGTGGAGGCTCATGACTGGACAACTACTACTTTTTTGTGTGTGTGTGTACTGTGTTTTTGAAGAAAACTTCACTCCAGCATGCCTTTGAGCCGAGTACTAAAACTAAAACTAAAATTCAAATGCAGACATGCATATATAAACGCATCAGATTAGAGATCTTCCCACTTAAAAGTTTTCTGAAGGATGTTTGCTTTCTGTACTTTTGCTATCTCGCTAATATAAGATAAAGGATTAAAACACTCATATAATTAGAGGATAAGTGAGTTAAACAGAAGCTCATTTGAGCGCAGACTTTAGGCTAAAAGAAAAAGAAAAATATGCAGCAGGTCATCTGCATAATATCCATGAAACTCCCCGTGCTCTGGCCAACATTTTTGTTTTTCAATCAGAAATTTTCTGACCATGAAAATGGAGAGGGTGCGAAAGATGGAACCAAAAATTAATTAACAGTTTGAAAATTCACAAAATTTTAGAAGCCATGCCAAAAAAAAAAAGTTTTACAATGACATTGACTGAACATTTTAGGTTGCTGAGTCTTTAGTGAAACAGTAAATGCATCTCCTGGAAGAATTTGACTTTGTCCCAATCGAACGTGAAGTAGAAAGGGGGAAAAGGTGGGGGAGAACTTCCTTAAAAGTCACATGTTCTGTTTCTTGTATAAAAGAGTGTTGCTCTTTTATTTAGTGCCTATCAAAAGTTCAAACAAATCGCAAATATTGGGATTCTGCTAATTTACCATGTTCATAACGCCATCGAATTACAACCAGTGACAGAAATCCCGTCAGCAGACAACATTCAAGATTAAATTAACTGATTTTTGTTTCAAAACCAGCATTAAATGATGGATTTTTTGGGGTGGAAACTCTGGACAGAACTCAGCTAGAGGAGTGATGTCGTTCTCTAATGTAAAACTCAGTCATCAGTGAAGCAGAGAAAACTCTAAATCTGCTTCCAAAAAAAAGAAGAAAAGCACAACGTAGTTTGTTCTGATGGCTGAATAGATCTCAGGTTTGTCGGCTCACTGCGTTAGCCCCGAGACATTCTGTGTACGTTCACATCATATGATGTTTGCCACTCATTTGATTTCTTTAAATTGCTCGTTGGAGTGTGCTTTTTCCTTCTCACCTCAACCCTGGATCTCCTCTGCCCCCGCAGGAGGTGGACTGGGAAGTGGAGCTGGCCTTTGTGATTGGCAGGAAAGGCAAACACATCCAGGTGAGCGCCGCCTCTTCTCCTCTGAAGCTATTTAGCCGAGAACCTGCCCTCACCCCGGCTGCTCTCTTGGTCTGGCCCCTTCAGGAGGAGGAGGCTCTCTCCTACGTGGCCGGGTTCACCGTGGCCAACGACCTGAGCGCCCGCGACTGGCAGATGAGGCGCAACGGGAAGCAGTGGCTGCTGGGAAAGACCTTCGACGGCTTCTGCCCGCTGGGCCCCGCCCTGGTGACCACGGATGCAGTGAGCGGTGAGAGGAGAGCCGAGTCAGAGCAGGAGCAGAGGGGGGAGTGAACATCCTATAATTATCTGTAATTTCTGCTGTCAGTAAGTTAATTAACTCGGCAAATGGCTGAAAAGTGTTCGTTGTGCGACTATGAAACAGGGAAATGAGAGAATACTGTATATATTTAAATCTGTCATGTATATTATTGAGACTTTGACATGATCACAGGACAGCTTTTAGAGCATACTCTGAGCCGTGTCTCCATGTGTGCGTTTTCACAGCTTCAGATGACGAAACAGACGTCTAAATTGAAAAAAATGTGATCGTATGGTTTACAGACTGAAGTGGGATCAGTTTGTCAAAGAAAAATGAATGGAAACCATGTTTCAGCAGTAATCCTGAGAGCCAGAATGAGCCACAGTTCCACAATCAGAGCGCTGGTGGCCCTCATACAGGGACCTCATCGATAATCTGCAACATAACTGTGAAAAGTCCAATGTTCACTCTTCACAGATGCAGTACAGAGGTCGGTAATGGGAAGAAAAAAAAACACTCAACCCCCACAAATAGCAACCGGAACAAGAAAGAAAAGCTAGGCATGCAGCATTGACCTTTGGGATAAAACATTAAAAAGCTTTATGTCAGAGCTCAGATGGGATCCAGCATGTTGGACTGAGCCTGGTCAGGCCTGCTGCTGGGGAGTCTGGAGGTGGGAGGGGGGGGGGGGGGGGCAGAAGGATAACACTTACCTGTAGAGCCATGCATAAATTGTGGGATGGACAGAAGGCAGCCAGAGTCTTACAGCAGGGCAGAATGGAACTGATCCAGATGAGAGCGATCCATGGGGTCAGATTTTAAGAAACCGGAGATGAAATGATTTTAAATCCGTTCAGTTTCTATATACAGCAAATATATATAGTTACCAGTGCTCTCGTCAAAGTTTTACTTATCCTATTCTTTTTTCTTTTAATTAAATTTATTTTTTAAGCGTATCAGCTCCAGTAAAAATTTTGCTGTGTCATTGTATAGTTACAGACAATAGTAGCATCCGTCTTGCTTCGTGTGACGTTCTTCCCTCAGATCCTCACAGCCTGGGCATCCGCTGCCTGGTCAACGGAGAGCCGGTCCAGAGCAGCAACACTGGACAGATGATCTTTAAGACAGCGGCGCTGGTGGCATGGGTCTCCAAGTAAGTGGACTGGGCCTAAATGGTGGTGACTACTGCGTGTAGGCGGGGAAACTTCTGGCACCGTCTCAGTGCCCTCAGCGCCTCTCTGGATCTGAGCAGACCGAATGACTCTGTGATTCACTCCAATGCAGAGAAATGATCACAACTTTAAAAAGTAAACCCCTGTTTGCCGATTGGTTCTTCAGGTATTGATAACCCATGTTTGCTGTAAGCCCCAAGCACTGTTAAGTTTCTCCTCTCCTCAGGTTTGTGACGTTAACTCCAGGAGATGTGTTTCTGACCGGTACCCCTCCGGGGGTGGGCGTGTTCAGAAAGCCACCCGTGTTCCTGAAGGTGATTCCCCACACAGAAGCACCACTTTAATGCTCCAAAACTTTGGAGTTTTAGCCCCGTTTCAAAAATCAACCAAAACAGTGAAAGCTTCTGATCTGAGGAAACAAAGATGCAGTTATTTGGAAACGCAGCCTGAACATGTTAGCAGAGGAAAGCAGACCCTGATGATCAGTGTCCCAAAGGCAAGCACGGTGATTACCGCATCCTTCTGCCCCGATGCGTCTCTGACAGAGCCCAAAAAAGTCATTACGATGGAGGGAAAAGATAAAAGTAGTCCAGGGCAACAAAGAAACTCCTGACATAAAATTTAATTTTTTTAATCCCCCAAAATGCCCACGTATATACTTTATACATAACTTTACATTGTGATTCACAGGCATCAAGTTAAAGATTAACCTTTTTTCAGTGTTATCAAGAAGGCTTTATTTTTAGAATGAAAAAGCCAGGAAAGCTTTTATTGTTTGACCTTTGTTCGTTATTGTGAACGCATGTGCTGTCAAATTATGTTGACCTTAAAGGCTGTAAGGAGCACAGATTCATTAAAAAAAAAAAAAAAACTACTTTGGGAGTCGATTGATCATCTTAAATTGTGTCGGAACTACAAGAAGGAAGTTTCTGGATAATCCTCTTTTTCACAGGACGTGTGAGCGCCCCAAAGTTTGGTGTTGAGAAAAAAAAGATGTCCCCGAGATCTCGGGACAAGCTGCCCGACATGGGAAAATGTAAGAAAGGTCCACGTGTATTTTACAGAGGTGCTTCTGTTGCTTGCAGAAAGGCGACGTGGTGGAGTGCCAGGTGGACCAGTTGGGCTCCATCATCAACAGAGTGGTGTAAACCCCGGCCCAACACGCTGTGGAGGAATGCGAGCGGCTCTATTACCTTGTTACTGATCACAATCTGCTTCTCACAATGACCCGGAATCAGCGGTAAATGTGGGAAAACATACGTTGCCTGATGACTGTTGTAGCTGCGACTCTTCGTAGCGGTGAGGAGGGAAATCGTGGTATTTTTACTCCACGAAACTCTGCAATTAAGTGACTCAGCCACTGAGTCACTGATCACTGGCTGTAAAAGTGTCCATCAGCAGCCACCCACTACGTGCTACACAGCAGAAAACTGTGAACCCCCTGACTTTTTTAAATAAAAAGTTATTCTGCTCGTGTTTAACTTTGAGGGATTTTGCATGAATTCTTTATAATCAACAGGACTCCCATGAAAAGAAAAGCAGATTACCTCGTTATAGAATTTCATTAAAATACGCCAGGATCAGAGTTTGCCCTTCAAATTGCCTCGGAGAAAATTCCCAATAATGACTCTGTTTCTGTTCACTTCATTTTTGTTTGGCTAAAGTCACAGAAGGCCCTTTATTTCGTGGACATTCCCTGAATTCGTGCGTCCTTTGACTCCTCGTCTGTGTTGTGTCGAGGAGAATCTGGTAATTGAGTTTGACTGCTGAGTGGATAGTAATTTGTGAAATGTTTAGATTCAAAGTTAGGCACTTCAGTGGATGAATTAGGCATATTATTCTGTCTGAGGAGAAGGGGCTGTTTTTTTTCCAGGCTGTGAAGGCAACTGCTGTGCTGCTTATGAATATATATAAATATGTTTACAATTATAATGACTAGTGTGAGAAATATCTTTGTTATGCTCCGGTGCTGCTTCTATTCATCACCTTCTATCAATATTCATACTCGAAACCAGAGGTATCTAAAATATCCACGCACAGCTAATCGGATTTGTTCATAGGCATGCTGACTGTTGTAGTACAGTTCAGAATGATTCATTTTGAAACCATTCAAACCAAAACCTGTGTGGTATTTAAATCAAAATATGGATTTGGGTAATTGCTGCCGTTGGTGGAGAGTACCGCTTACAGCCAGCCTCAGTTTCGACACTGGGTGGCAGCAAGTTGCTGCAGTGGCTGAGGGGTTAGTGCAGGAGGGACGGACAGCAGCACTCACTGCCCACTGTACAAACAGCCGGCTGTAAACGGCTAAAACTTAATGCCAGGCAGAAGATGTCCCCGCCGCGGGGAGGCATTGATTTGTCCCGTCCCCACGATGTCCAAAGGTCTATGTCAGATACTTTGAGGAGGTCTGACTCAGCACAGAATGATCTACATTCAGGAAGAGAGCACACTCAAAATGATGAGCGGTGTGGGGGGAAGCACATTTAATGTCCAACTGTAAAGAGGTTCCCTGGACATGAGCTGAATTGAACATCATTCTTTAACTTCTCAGGTGCAATAAACACAACATTTGCAGCTCTGATCAAAACAAACACTGGAACATATGTTGGCCCTCAGACCTGAGGACTGATTACAGGGACTTCATAATCCTCGTCTCCTGCGGTTTATGCTAATGCTATTACTGAAGATGAACTTAAAATCAATGCCTCGTGGAAGAAATCAAAAATGCAATTACCTTAAGACACGCATCTTATTTCTGCGTGCCTATTATTGTAATTTTTCTTTAACTGAACAGAGGCTCCCCTGACACCGACAGAAGGAGAAGTGAGATTCATGCGACAGAACAAAGCCGAGTCAAAGCCTCCAGTCAGGCCTCGCACTTAAAGGCATTAATTGTACATGTACTGTGAGATGAAGCGCAGCAGTTTCTGCCTGTTCTCTGACGGCTGGAACAAAGGACTAACGCCCAGGAAGATGCCTCCCGCCTGACGCCTCTCCAAAAGGACCTGAATTGAACATAATGAACATAAACACGGCGAGGTTAGAGGACACTCCATCCACAGCACTTTTTGTTTAATAACCATTATCGGGACTGTGTGAGGGCTCAGCTTTTTAACTTGAGGAGTGTGCTCTCTGCACAGAGCACTGTAAAGTAACAGTCGAGATATAAACAGAACAATTTCATAATACTTGAAACGGGGAAGGAAAACAAAGCTCTAGATTTTGCATAAAGAGGTTTGAAATAATGAGGCCAAAGGAGAGAGAACATTTAGTCTGTGGCGTCCTGTCTTTTCTTTCACAGCCACTTCCACACAAGACACAGATTTCCTCTCTGACTTGACATGTAGGTCCTGGACCTCCTGCTTCTCTGGCATCTGGGAGCAGAATTAGCTGTCAGACTGTAAAAGACGAGTATGACAACGGCCAGTCCTCTCTGATTGCCTCGATTATAAAGTTAATAACTGCCACAGGGGGATCTTTGCAGATATATGGGTCAATGATGCTCTATTTTTATTTTTTTAAAGGAACCAACTCTGAGCTGGGAGAGGAAACTGAAGAGAACAATCCTGGTCTGCTGATGTGCGAGTGCTGAATAACCAGAAAAGATCATTTGTGCAGAAAGTTTGAATGAGATTCCATATTTCCAGAGAATACAGCGTGTTTTTTCAAAAGTCTGCCCTCTACAGCAGATGTTCTTCACCACAGATGTCAGCCTTCAGTGCCCGTCAGCCAGAGTACAACACCATTTCATTATTTTCTGCTGCCATTTGCAGAATCTACAGATGGCAGAAACAACACGCGCTCATTTTATCTGATCATAAAAAACACTTATTTGCTTCTTTTCTAGAAATGTAAGAAATGAAACTTTCCTCCCAGACTTGAAAACTGCCACAGTGTGATAAACTTTCACGATAAAAATGCAGACTTAGTGGTGTCATCAAATGTCTGTCCTTCCTCTGTGTGTTTTCGCATCAGGCTATCTCACCACCCACAAAAAAAACAAGAAATATAAGCAAGAAATAACTTTCCATACTGTGTCACCATAACAACGCAGATAATGACGGCCTTCCAGGAGGAAATCCCCTACATCTAAAATGTTAATAGGAGATTTTCTTTTAAAGTTGTTGGTTGACGTAAATAAAAACAGTGAAAGACTCCTGGAAAGTCTGGAAAATGATTGCTCATAGCTACTTTAGATTATGACATGGAAGTCTGGCTAATTGGATACAAGATATAAAGAAAAGAGGAGTGGGTCAAGACTTCTAAATGAATGCAGTACTGTTGCAAATAAAGACGAATAATTGAGAGTGATGCATCCCTAATTACAGTCATTGTCATTTCAAGAGGTTTAGTTCCCCGTTATAAAGCATTACAAATCATTTGTGTCTCTTCTGAAGGTGAATATCTCTTCTTAAATCAAGACTAGATATGGATGGCTTCTATATTCTATGGCATTAAAGGGCTGGATACATGTTTGTGGCTGGGGGTTTTGGAATATATTTAAAAACCAGGCTGATTATGAGGTGTACAGGGGCCATTTCAGATCAACTGAGAATGCATTAATCTTAGAACTAAACTTCTTGACAGCTCGATGATGCTCTATTTGTCATGCCTGAGTGAAACTCCAGTTCCCTGCAACATTTATTGGACTGGCATGCATAAATCTACAGAAACACATGGTTCGTCACTCACCCCGAGGTCTAGGAGTGTTCTGACTGCAGTGTGTGCTGCTTCCTCTGAACAGCTCTCTGCGAGGCACAGCACAAAGGCACACGTGAATAAAAAGAAAAAAAAAAACAGGCAGATAACCAATATAGAAATCCAGGTCAGGATAACAGAACAAAGCCACCACCAGTGGGACAGTCATTTTTATACAGTGGATTATTGAGGGGTGCCATTTGGGTGGATTCTCTCTGTCTTATGTGTTATTAGAGTATGAGGGTGTGTGATGGGAACATGGGGGCTGTTCTGCGTCTCCCCCTGGTCAGTGCAGATTTGTAACAACACTTACTGATTCAGAGAAAACAGGCAAGGTGGCAGAGCCTTTACAATGAACCTTTGTGCGAGCGTGTGTGTTTAGGGAGAGGACGTCAGGACGAGCTCACCGTAGTGCCGTTTCTTCTGATTTGCCATATCGCAGAGGAAGGAGTGTATCTGAGACAGAAACTCTGCTTCTGCAGCGGGAGGGAAAAGAAAATGAAGGCATAACTCCGGCAAAGTGATTGCAGTCTGCTGAGAAAGTGTGTATGCTCCACTACCACCCTGCACATTTGTGATTGGTTCAGTCGGTCACTGCAGATCATTTACAGTGAAAGTTTTAAAAAAACTAGGCAACATCAGCTTTCATTTGAGCTCCAATGCTTTTGATTTAAAGGGGAACATGAAACCCAATACCTTCATCCAAACATGGAAGAAGTTTTGCAAACTCAAAGCAAAGTTTCCCCAAAGATAATCATTACCATGTTTAAAGCCCTCACCGGCCAGAGGAGTGTCCATGAGCTCCAGAGCAGCGGTGGTCCAGCACAGCGCCCTCAGATGTCCAGCTAACATACTGCAGAGGAAGAAGAGCATCTCCGGACACTGAGTTGGCTGACTTATCTAGAAATAGAGACAGTGAGCAGAGAAGTGGTCAAATCAATGTGAGAAAGAGCATCACTGAACTGGGGGGTGGGGGTGGGGTGGGGTAGGGTGGCAGGGTAAAGTAGTTCTGAAGGATGCAAAGGTATCGCACCATGCCAACAAAAAGAAGAAGTTAGCAATTATTTCAGTGTTTTATAATGTCAGTATCTAAATTAGTGTTGTCTGAAGAAAAGTGTAAAAAAGAAAAAAAAAAAAAAAAATTTGTGGGAATTTAGTCAGTCCAACTGTTTCCTTTGAAAGTGATGTAATGTAATAATAATAATAATAATAATAATAATGTAATTTCCAGAGTGTCAAAGTATGGATTTTAATCAGTTTTTATGATTAATCTGCATTATACTGATGATAGTTTGATCATTAACGCTGTCCCAATTAAGTTCTACTAAACTACAATGTCCAACAGACAGCAGCTTATAAAGTAACTTCACAAAGTGTTTTTTTTTACGGTAAAAAGCCCAATGTTTCCATAAACATGTCTCTCAGGATTAGACCCAAAGGTAATGAATCACGACGGGTCCACAGAGAGAAAGCCATATGTCGCTGCGAGGTATTGTAGCCACCGTGCTGGCTCAGTGGTGTTAATTAAGTCTGGTGGGGTTAAATTCTGGGGAATAACACTTTCTGTAGCACATATAGGCCACCATCACAGCCATCCCCTCCTTGCTTCACAGGGGGATCCACACATGTACGTTAAAATTTTAAATACAGACTCGGCGGACCAAAGCTCAGATTTTGGGCGCGCACGGTGTTAAATAATCCTGTTTTTCTGGCCCGAACGGTTCTCTCGCTCTGGTTAATCTTCCTCTGTGGTGGCATGGTTGCAGCAGTCTGACAGTGATGGCTGACTCTCAGTCTCCTCTGAACACTTGATGTTAAGAAGCGCCTGTCATTTGAACTGTGCGATGCATTGATGTGGGCTAATCTGCTGCGGGGGTTGGGGGGGGGACTCCTGGTCTACCTCTCCTGAGGCGGACTGCTTGAGAGCAAGTTTCGTCATCGTGTTTGATGGTTTGTGTGACTGCACTTGACGAGGCTTCCTTGACATTTTTCTGAGCCGACTGACCCTCATGTCTCGATGTAACAACACTTTTTTCCTTAATTCACCAGGCAGCTGGTGCCCCTCAAGCAGCAGTATCCTGTTTACCAACATTTCCTAAATAAACCCTTATTAATGCACTCAAACTGAAAGAAGACATGGCTGCTCACTACTGTTAACCTGGATGTTTGAAACATTAAAACATTTTGAGATTCTGGAAGCCAGTAAACACCTAAAACATCAGTCTAACAAAATTTGTTTATTTTATGGATCTGTTTAAACATTATCTTGGGTTGTATAATTCCCTTAATCATCACTTCGAAATAGAGGCTTTACTTCTAAACCTATGCACATGAAACAAGTGAATACGAGTGCTGACACTTTTTCCCATCCATGTAAGCTTCCTTTTCGTGTCACGAGTGCTCCGCCTTTTTTGTGAGTCAAATCTCATCATTTCAAGTTGAAAGTCTCTTTCAAAAAGCTTTTACTCTTGCTAGGGGTTGCTTTTCTTTTCAGCGGGCTGATCACAGGAGCACAGAGTATTACCATGTAATCAGGAAATGCAATAATAAAGGTCTCCTGGCCGTGCCTGACTCTCTGCTGGGCCCGACCTAGGCCACAACACATCAGACAGAAATAGTAAAGAAAGAAACTCATTTATAGCAACACTATATTTTCCACAGTGGTAATATTGATGTGCTGGTGATGAGCCTGAAACATTCTGTTGAAATCAGACTCCCCCCACACAACGCACACTTCAACAGATCACACGCAACATCTGAAGGGCCATTCATCTTCCTGACCCCTCCAAAGGGAGTCTTGATAAAAACGGTTACATCTTTAACCTCAAAGAGGACACGAGGAGGGCTGCTTTAGTTGGATTTGATATGGTGTTGACACACGGCAACCTTAACTTGCTCTGTGGAGGTCAGAATAAGATGCGACGTGCTCATCTGCTGGCAATTTGAGGGTAAGCATCCACCAGTTGGTGCTCGTAGTGGAGAAATAATCAAACAGCACAAATAAATCACTCATAGCCAAAGGGGGGAACTGGTTCCTTATAAACAGAGATTAAAATGGAAATGCGCCATTGTTTGAGTGTTTTGTTCAAAATTTTATTAAACGCTGGCAGAAAGTACTTCTGAGAAGCCCCTCCTCTGCAAGAGAATACTGCTAAATGGACACAAGGTCTATTAAAAGCTGTATGTCTTCCCTTGTTTTAAGGACTGTGTTAAAAATGCAATGTATTAATGAGACAGGTCATTATACTGAGGGCTTAATGAAAGCACTATCATTACAATAATTCAGTGTGGAAATAAAAGCCAGCAGAGATTATGTCTGGAGTGCAGCTGGTCCTGTAAAACTGCTGTGTATATCTTTGGTATCACAAAGCCTTATAAGAGTCTCTCAGGGGAGGATTCACTTTACACTTTACTAGAGGCTACTGAATTGGTTTGCAGCAGGTATTTCAGTGCCCTTCTGTTATATACATACACTCATGCACTCGATCTAGTGTTGAAAGCTACATTTTTTTCTCTATTAGTGCTACATGGCATTTTTTCTTAAACAAAATGTGTAAAAAGGCCTGTCAGAGTAATTGGAGGTCCTTCATATTTTAATGAGATGGCGTTAGTTAGAAGGTGGGGCACATTTGATATCACACATTAACAATCACAATGTGAAAAGGTAGCATCTACAATTCCAAAAAAAAAAAAGGGAAAAAAAGCTGAAGGATAAAACTAACACGTGTTAGCTGACACGAACACATCCAAAACCTAGGTGTTAGTCACAAGATGCAAGGTGTGATGAGCTGTGAAACTGCCAGGGAAAAGGAGCCAAGCTTTCTTTTTTTAGTGCTGGTTAGGTGATACCAGAGGCCACTTGTACTGTAAACTATTTCTCCCATGTAACATAAAGGGCTTCTTTCTCTCCTTTTCAAAATATCCGTCTTTTCCTGCCTACGCTGTTTACATCACTGGCCTCAAAAGCACATCTCATGTAGAGATTTTTTTTGCCATTCATACAGAGGAACCAGGTTTTGTATGCCGATGTTGTTGGGTTTAAGTTCTCCAGGGAGAAAATCTTAAGTTTTTGTACACCAGTTCTATTTTCTGCTAGAGGGCCTGTGTTGCTCAATTAAAATGTGCTGGCCCAGTTTAGGTATCAGTAAATATTTTTGGGTTGTTCCCGGGTTTCTTTCCTTTATCCTCAAAAGTTGTACAGGGCACGCTGATCCCAATAAGGCAGAGATCTGATGATGCCTCGTTTGTGTTCCACTGGGCCATGTGCGTCAAAGAGGGCACACTGGTATTTACTGTTTAGCATCTGCACGGAGGTCGGTAGCTGATGCAGATGTTTAAAGGCACCTGGGTCACCATCCGAACCCATGAAGAAGAAGCTTTCACTGAACAGATCAGCTTAGTGGACACACACATGCTGAACCACACGCTGTATCTATTAGCAACTAAATACATTTGCAGCTTTGCGACATGAAAGGGACTCTGAATGTGGGGCATCTTTCAGACAAGAAGGGGTTTGTTTTCCAAAAGGTCCAACAGCTGGTGTACTTGGTTCTCAGACACTGTGTGCCTGTTATTGAAGTAGACTGCATGCTGCTCGCTGACAAACATGCCCCTGTAGCTCCCTTTTTGAGACCAAGTGTTGAAATCAAAGTCAAGATGAGCATGATGAAATTGTAATGTACCTGGTTGTCAACATTTGACGGGTTCTCTGAGTGCAACAGTGTTTAAAATGTGGGTTTATATGGTATGAAAATCCTCACTCTGGTTTTACTGGTCTTTTTCGGGAATTGGGGATGTAAAATGCCCTTTCATCGTTCAACATCATCCATCAGAGGGATGCATCAGTTTTGCAGGATGATTGCAGGCTGATGGAATCACTGAAATGTAATAAGATGCTGTACGATTCATCCCATAAAGATACTGGAAATGTATCTGCTTGATTAACTCTGAAACATCAACAATTAAACATTTAACAGATAAAATGCAAGTGTTGTTAGAAAACATAAACATCTATGTACACAAAATTAAGTTTTGGTCATTGGGTGTAAAATCAGGCTTTAAACCTCCACAACAGCAGGCTTTTCTGAGAGTTAAAGACTGTACTGACGTAATGTAAGCTGCTGTGAAAACCACCTGAACTGAAAGAAAAGTAAAACTACACAGAGAGGGGGATGGTGATTGGGGAATATTCTCTGTAGCTCAGTGTGGAGGTGTTTGTTGTTCTCATTCAGAACCTGATCTGAGGTGGAGAGAGGGAGAGGGACAGAAAGGGAGTATTGGCATAAAATACTTTGTTTGAAAGAAATGTTTCCACTCATGCGGGCGTCTTTGTGTTGTGGATAAAGCTGAAGTCAGACAACTGTTTTTTTTTTTTTATTTTTTTTTTTTAGCCAGTGTGGGTGGTAATGCTTTTACTGGACAGCTAAAATCAACATGGTTTACAACATTGGTTTACAAAAAAACTATTTCAATTGAAAAAATACATATAATAGTTCCCCACAAACCAATGGTATATAGTGTTTGAAACAGAAGAGAAAACAAGAGACGCTTGCCTTTCAGAACACAAGATTCTAAGGGAACTGTTAAATGCTTCAAATTTGTCATTATTTTAGCTTCAATTAGACGATTCTTCACCTGAAATGCAGTCAATACAAAGAAGGAAAACAGCTTCTCCATCAGGCTGGTGACTCAGCATCTGTCTTATCCCATCTGCAAGTTAAAGTCTATTTCAACAAAAACTCAATTACCCACCGTGGCTGAGCCAGAGCCTTACAGGGCATTGTTATCTACCTGTATGGGTCTTACATCTGCTCGATTTAAATTGTTTCACAGTGCAGGGAGATTATCTGTTTATACTTTCCTCTGTGCACACTGGCCTG
Source organism: Menidia menidia (assembly GCA_907169785.1). Lineage (NCBI taxonomy): Eukaryota > Metazoa > Chordata > Actinopteri > Atheriniformes > Atherinopsidae > Menidia > Menidia menidia. Next base: position 17,311,086 of record CAJRST010011112.1, on the reverse strand, counting down.
TCTATCGAGGTCAAAAAGTAAGAGCTTTCGTTTTTATGGTGAAGAGCAGACTTATGCTTTATTAGCGGGACTGTTTTTTCTTGCGAGTGACACAAATCTATGCTGAATTTTGAATATGTTAAAAAAAAAAAATTTATCAGCACTTCTCCCCATTTTTCATTCGTTCTGTGTCATTTGTAGTTTGGGGTTACTCCCGAAAAGGTTTTTAAAGCACTTCTAGATAACTTTAGTCTTCAGTGTGTTTAGTACTTAACCTCAACATGATAACCTAAATTGCCTGAGAAAACATTTGATACGTATCTTTTCCTTTTCTCATCTGTTCTCATTCTCAACTTAGTGTTGTGCGTTCAGCTTATACTTGTAGGTATTAAGCCAGAGACAAAAGGACAAACCTCAATTTCTCTGCACAGTAGTCTACTTTAAGGTCACACAGCTTTTAGATATATCCAGAAGAAGAAAAAAAGCGTTGTATTGAAAAATTCAACATTGTCAGGGGGACTAGGAACACAGTTTTGTGAACGTGTGAAAAGATGTGTGGGAGACACATTGTAAAGCGCTTTGGATAAAAGGTCAACAAAAGCGCAGTCCATTTGCCACTCCACATCCCAGAATAATCTAATCAAACCTGAGGTCAAAATGTCCCATCATTAGTCCTTTTTCAGAGCTCAGAATATGCTGCCTGAGTAAGTGCGTGACCTTTTTTTTCATCCAGATGACAGGTTCCACCTGAAAACTTCCTCCACAGTTTAACGGCTTATTGAATATTCTTTAGTATTGCAAACTGATGAGCTAAAATGTTGTTTAAAAAAAAATCAAATAGATTAAAGCTAAAATAAATGTTGGGAGGTCAGGACTTACTGAAACAACACAGCTGCAGCCTTTAAACAACCTGAAAGCATCAAATGTAAAGAGGCATTAAATATCAAAACCCAAATGTCACAGTGAGACTGCAGAGTAACTTCTGTTCCCACTTGCAGACAAAAAAGAGCTGATAAATGAAGTTAATTCAGTACATTCAAGCGACTGATGGCAACCGTGCACTCCACGTTTTAACACAAGGCTGGAGGTAAAGAATAGGGTTGATTCAAAATCAAAACTCTTTGGTGCACTTGACAATGACTAGCAAAAATGTGTGGAAACTCACGTTATTATTTCAGAATGGCGTTGGCACATTCTAAATGCTGAGTCCTTTATACATTGTTTACTGGGACACACATTCTCTATCTAACAGTGTACTAAGAGCACTGAAGAGAACAGAAAAATCCTGTAAGGTTTTGATGTTTTTTTAATGAAAAGAAATCAATAGGGAATTAAATAAAAAAGTTTCACAGGTGGCAATTCAAAGTCACTTTGCAGCACCTTGAAACAGTGGTTGTTTGGGTTCCTTTTAAAACTACTGTTGCTTTGGGGAAAAATATAAATCCATATGTAGTTGGTATTCTTTTAAAGATGACACGCGCATTAATTGGCATTCAAACGATGAGATCCATTCATGTGGGAGCTTTTGTAATGGAGATTTAGTTACATCAAAGTTATTTTTCATGTTGTGTTTCCGGTATTTTTTGTGGGTGTCATGTAGGCTGTCACTCAGATCACTTGAAACAAATGTCTTCTCTCCGAACGCCATGTTTTCCTGTAGAAGAAAAAAAAAAGAGTCCCAGCAGAGCTCTGTGTCTACCTTGTATGAGCGCAGGTCTTGCTCCTCACAGTCAGAGTCGCTGTAATACGGGTCGTCGCTGGTCGTCCAGGACAAAGTACCCTCCTTCTTCCAGAAGTCACAGATGGGGACATCTCTAGGAATCTTGATGAAATGAAGTATTAAAGAGGATGATTAAGTTGAGACTAGATCCAATAGCTTCTTTCTAAACATTGAGAATGGCTTTGCTCAAATCTTGGGCAGCATTTGGAGAACATCTTTGTCAACAGAATTGATTCTAGTGTCAATACTGTAAGAGAACTCTAAAGAAAATTGCAATGAATGACGATGAGTTCCTGATGCATTTAGATTAGATTGTAGATGGACGAATCCTGTGTGCTTACAGCTAAAAAAATACCGCAATGGTGAAATGATTACTATCTTAAGGTATTAGGTGCATGAGGAAAGTAATGAGGATTAGGTTATTTTTTCATATGCAGTGTATAAACATACATAAAACATTGCACCTGAATAAATAAAAACCAAATAGAAGAAGGCAAATAAAGAACTGGAGGCTACACAGAAAGATGTAAGTGTACAAAAAAAGCAGATTTTGAATCATGAAATGAACATTGAATGTATATTTTCAAAAACAGTGCTGCTTTGCATTATGTAGGCTTTGAGGGCATAGTTTTTGGAAAGTTTTTTTCTTACTTCTTCCATGATCAGGATGCCGCAGCGAACCAGACTGTCAACAGCATCCAGAGCAAAGCTCTGGGACGACTGACAGGGCTGGAGAGATCAAGGATGCTTTAGCTTGGTGATAAAACACAGTTAAAGGCAGAAAGGGCTTCAGACCATCACCTATCTACCAAACGCAGGGAGAGACAGCTGACAACCATTATAAGGTGCGTAGTAGAGATGTAGCTGAGATATTAGGGGGAGAAGCAGAGGGAGCCAGCAGGGCGATGGGAGTGTGGAGGATTTTTTTTTTCGCCGTGAGAAATGGGGTGAAAAACAAAGCTACAAGCAACAGAGACAAAAGAGAGCAGCTGCCGAAATGAAAGGTGGGCAAACAGAAGGAAAAAGTATTACTGCCTCAGATTCTGAGCCCTTGGTGTCAGTGCGATGACGCACGTGCATTCACAACCACACGCACACAGGAATACAATCTAAAAACCTCTCTCTGCCTGAGATAGAGGCAGCGGAGAAGGATGAATGGCTGTTCAGCTCCATTAAACATCCATTGAATGAGACGCACTGGGTGTGTGTTTGTGTGATATGAATACAAACTCACTGGCATGACGCCCGGAGGCAGGAGATGGCAAAGCTGCAAGGCTTTCTCCGTCAGCTCGCTCTGGCCGAGCACCACATCAAACTCCATGTCACCTTTGACCTCCTCTCCCTCCGCGCCGTCAGCTCTCACCTTGCTGCTGACGCCACTGAGAACCACCTCGCAGAGCATGGCCGACACTGCACACGCTACAAAACAAAAGAACCCGACTGTTTGCTCCGGGGCATCCAGGTGTTCAGCATTATCCACCATAAAACAGGTCTCTGTCTCCCAGCTTCAAGATGTTACAATTAGGCTGAAATATGTGAGTTTGGGAACGCAGTCAGGAGCTGGAGAGCCTGTCAATAAGGTTTTTCGAAAGATATTCCAGCCTGCGGCCCCCTATTATCCTTATTTTTCTTGTGCTGGTGGGGAAATCCTAACTCCCCGTTTACATCCCGATGCACTGCAGTTTTCATGAAACCTGGTTTACGTTCCAATTGATTCTCCTTCAGGTGACACTAATTTGCAATTCATCACAAGCCTTGTAAATCTGAGAAAAATATCACGAAAGAGCTGTTTTTGTTGCTGTCTGAGGTTAGTGTCCATGGGTGAATGTATCACAAAGAGGCTGTCAGCAGCACGGCCCACTTAATCTATCTCCAAAACAGCCAGGAATAATGTATGGGACAAGGGAAGTAGCTGTCTACTTCAAAACATTCTTTTTCGTAAATCAGGGCTTCGGTAGCCCAGCCATGCCCGTCCGCATTTCATTTAGCAGATGGTTTACAGCTGCAGAATGTGGTCACTGATTTATAATATGCTCCTATTATCTAAATACTAGCGTGTAAAACTTTCCGGGAAACATTTTAAAGTAAAAACTGTACAGCTTGTAAGCCGTCAGCTGCTAAATAAAGAGAGACACAATGGCAGCGTCAAGACGTTTTCAGTTCAACTGTTTCACAAGTTTGGCTTCATCAGGAAAGGTTGTGAAAGAAAAGCGCCTTTTTTTCTTTTTAATGAAAAGTTGCACGTTATATTTAAATGATTTGAATCCCAGAGCCTTCAATGAAAGATTTTTCATCAAAGTAAGAACCACAAATGTTCAAAACAGCTGAGACATCCAATTATTCTGGAGTCTACAACAACCTCTCAAGTTGTAAAAAAACATTACAGCAGTCTGTAACAGAAAATGAGAAATGGTCCAAATCAGCACCCTGACACTCTGTGAAAACATGGAAAATTTTGGGTGTAAATGTACAGATTTAAAAACTGCTAATCCATTCTAATCCATAAAGATTTTAGAGAATTTTGGCTGAAGTGCCTGCTTGTAACACGTTCTAATGAATTTATGGAGATTGTGCAATTTATAAAGACATACCGCTATGAGTACATTCCCCTGTTGTGATGTGGAACCATTTTAGAAAAAATAAATAATTTCATTGGACAGCTTTTCTTGTCCCAGTATACATAGTATGCATAGTTAGCACTGGACAGACGCAGTGCTAACTATGCATGTATACAGACTATTAAATATAGAGATGCATTTACAATTAAATAAAGAGATTTGTTGGACATCTTGTACGGTGTGTGCTTTAAATAACTAATTATTCTTCATACAAATTAGTTACCGGCTTCATCTGTAATTCACAGAGTTAAGACATTCGGATAGATTAGCCTCCCCCACACTGTCTGGGTGTGCTAGTATGACTTAGGAAAATGTAATTTAGTGTGATTTCTTTTGGCCTAAGGTGTGAACAAGTTCAAAAGGCTCAGTAAGAGTTAGCCTAAAACAAACTACTCAATTCCTAATTAAAAGCACCAATGTGGTGCTTGCTATTTTTGTTTTTATCGAAAACAAGCGGATTGGAGGAAGAACAGCTGAGATAAACAATGACTTTGAAGACGGTGGTGCATCCCTCTACTCACTGTTAATGAATTCAAATCAGATGAATTAACTGTTTGATCTCAAAATTCGACAGGATTAATATTTAGGGAAAATCTGAAGATTCTGCAAACTGTTCAAAAACTTCATCATATGAACAAAACGAATAGTCATCAGACTCTTCACGGTACTGTCTCCACACAGTTCATCTGTTGATTAAGAAAAAACATGCGGTGGAGTCTCTCATCTAAGATCAGGGAGTCTAAAATTTGAAAATGTACCTGCATTTAAGGTTCATCAGGTGTTCATTTCAAACCACCTTCCTCCCCTTTTGGAGGATTAATTAAAAGAGCTTTTGCATTAGACGCACACTGGCTGCAAAAGCATGGTCTCCACCAAGTACTGCAAATGCCACTCCACAGTGACATGCCAACTGTGAGAAGAGCTGCCAAGGACTCCCACGAAAAAAAGGCATCTTACAAGTACTTAGGGATCTCAAAACGTTATTAATCTCACAAACAGAATTCTGGTAAATAGTAATACACCGAAAGCCACTTACCTCCAACAGCCTCTAATATGAAAGAGTGTGTCACTGTCTTTGCTTGGAGCGAGAGGTGAAGAGTGGAAGCAAGAGACGGGCGGGGCACAATGAGAGGGTCTTTCCTAGCTGAGGCAGAGCTTTCACGGCTAGAAGAAATTATTCTAATATTAATGTCTGTTTATCAGCACATTGTTTTGTTTGTTTTTTGACAGAAAACCGACCTGGAGGGTGTGGCGGCTATGATGAGGTGAGGGTTGAGGAGGAAGAGCGAATGGTACACAACCTCCACTAAAGTTCCCCCAAAGCCAACATCCCGCTTTCTGAACAGGAGTTCGTCCGTGAGCCAGGCAAAGTCACGACACAGGATGGATACTCTCACGCCCTGTGGAGCGGAGCAAGAGGGAAACATTTTTATTTCAAACTCTGACGGAAATATTAACCATCTGGTGACATCATAAATCCCTGTTCACACTCCAACACACCAGCTCCAAAACCAATTTTGTTTATGAGCCTCTTGGAAAAGTGATGCATACTTAGAGGCGCATGAGAGGAAGAACTCAACAAGATAAAGCACCAATGGGAGCCTTTAATGCAGAAAGTCAGCACGTACCTCACGGTGCCGGTGCAGCAAAAGACTGGAAACAATACTGGTAGACATTACAGCCATGCAGGAAGTAGCAGCTAGACAGGCACAAAGACGCAGAGATAAAACAGCGAGCTTTGCATACCATTAGGACACTGTAAATATTCATTTACGGTTCAGCTGGGGCATGTATTCCCGGACTTACAGAAGATGAGGTGCAGGATGACAGCAACACTGAGGTCTCTATCTGGATGACTTTGCTCCTCTGGGTCAGAAGCAGAAGAAGGCAGGAGCCAGGACATCCTCCTCTTACCAAACACACTGTTACCTCTAGTTGTAAAAAGACAGAAGATAATACTCAATCTGAATCTAAATTTTCAGAATGGGATTTTTTACAACATATCAATGCTCAAAAAGTGACTTTGCAACAGGCTACGCGAATAGTTGACTGACTTGATCAAAAATATGTATAGACAAGTAAATAGTCACACACAAAGATGTCAGTTAATTTTGGAAGCTCGTTCATATAAAAAAGCTGCATTAAGATGGATTGAGAGTAAAATCCTAATGATATTCAGTCATTAAAACACAAATTAGGGCATTTTTCAAAAGTCTCCCTTTATCATTACATGAGTGGCTATGTGGCACTTCTTACAAAGCAGCTGTTCAATGTTTGTTGGGCCGCACTCGCTGTTACCATGGTAACATGCAGTTTTCGTCAACCAAGGCAGAAATCGGAGGGGATTACAATTTCATAGAAAACACACAATATGTGGGTTTATAGATATGATCCACTGTAGGCCTTAACCCATTAGATACTGTTGTTGTGAGCGATTTGTAAAGCAGCAACATATAAAGATCAAACAAATGACTATTTGAGAGCATCATCTGCCCCAACTGGGGGGAGAAAATGTGGAAAAGGACTACTTCCACAACAGCTTTCAGCTTGATAAAGAGATCAGCGAGTGAGGTAACTCAGAAATCTGAATTAATTAAAAATGTACGGGTAGTGCTCTATATTTTTAGCCTTTTATATGAGGCAAAACAATGTATGATTTATTTAGGCATCTCAGATTTGTGTGAGCTACACAGGAGAGCATCAGACTGTGTCTAATCAAGCTTTGGTGATACACAAGACTTACTAACCATGACGCTGTTCATCTCAGCCATGAAGAAATACACTGTTGGTCTGTTTGCGCAATTTTGTAAATAAATGTTTGCATAACAATAATATTAATGAACCCCTCTGCTCTGAACCTTATTAGGAAAACAACCTAAACAGCCTGGAATAAGTAGTATACAGCTCGGTTGTGATGTGAACACGTACAGAGGACAACAATTTGGTAACAATCCAACTTAACCACCACTCTTCCTTTTTTCATCTCCGATTTTCCTCATTTTTTACAACCAATTCATTTTTCTGCCAACCTCATCTTTTAGAATGATTGGATATAAAATGGTAAAAGCTCATTTACTCGTGAGACGGAGCAGAGACGGAGTGGGCATGTAATTTTCAAGTTGTTTTCTTTTTCACTGGCAGAATGTGTAACGCTGATGGTAATGATATTGGAAACGCATCAGAATCTGTATCGTATCGTTGCCAGATTTAAGGTTTAGATGACTGGTCTTTAAAGTTTAAGATAAAGAAACTTCATGGGTGTAAGATTGAAAAAATGAAAAAACTTAAACTCAATCCGAAACTGTGGTGTGTTTACTTTTCACGGATTAAACAGTGGCTTCTGTGTGAAGGTGGTTTCATTACCTATTGTTGAGTATAACAGGCAGCAACAGGTCCTGTAGAGGGAGCCATTCATCTGCTCTGCACCTCCCCGACTCGCACATCTCCTACACACAAAAAGGTTGATGTACACAACAGTACTCTCACTAAGACCTGGAAATCAGTGTCTCTAAATCATTTAACACTGATCAGTTAAGCTCAACTGCAAAAAAGTAGAAAGGCGATTGTATTTCCTAACTTTTTATTCCTCTATCATTAACTTAATACATGATTATATTTTATTAGATGCACTGAGCATCTAATCCTGTGAGATAAAGCTACCTGGTAATTAATCCTCCTTTTAGGAAGGTTAGAATATTGAAGTTGCTGGAGAGGCATTGATTCAGCTTTTAAAGCACTTCAGAGGCAGCAGTTAGTGGAACACTGATTTATATTGCATAATATGAGATGGTTTTCATATGCTTACAATAATATGGTTCTGTTCAATTCAGTCTACTTTTTTTTTTTTGCACCAAAAGAGTGCCCGATGAGGATACAGTTTACACAAAATAACATTCTGAACACTCATTTATAAAGGCAAATTTACCGCTAAAGGTCAGCCTGGTTTACAGCAAGGCTTACTGTTGGCCAGATCAAGTACGAGTGAATCAATGGAATTCCCTGACTGATTAGAAAATGAAAAAAGATGTCCAGCAGCTGCCACATGGACACATGCCTGCACAAAAATCTTTGATATCCATCTATATCTTTGACAAGGTTGCTCAAATCAATGCTGCTTTCTTTTAAAGATTCACATCTAAAAGAATACTTTGCACATCTTATCAGAAACAATAACATTGAGGATAAACAGATCAATGACAGCAGAAATATGTCCCTTGCATGCAAACATACTTTTCTGAATTTTGGTGGGGTTTTTTTAGGGTTTCAAACCAAACAGTTTGGGAACATGGCAACATGGGTAGGATCGTTTTTGCTTCGCACCTTAAGAGAAAAGGGTTGAGCCAGATGGATCCTTACACTTCCACTAGATTTCCTCCAGAGAAGAGACCACAGCCACTGTAACAAAGATCCCATGCCAACCTGTGGGGATGCATCAGATATAAGTCAGTCACTATGCCAAACTGCAGCCTTTGTCTTAAGTAAGGATGTTCCAACAGCAACTAAACTAAAGAAAGGATGTTGAATAGAAAAGGCACCAAGACAAACAGCAACACTCTCCTGTTTGTGTGTAGGGACCTGAGAACTGAATTAAAAAAACTTAATGTGTACGGTGTCTGAATGACAGAACACAATGATGGGGGGAGGACCTTATAATTGCAATTAACACAAATCAACACCCACTCCTCAGTGAAGTCTCAAAGTGCAGATAACAGGGCAGGTTTAATGGAGACTAATAGCTATCACCATTGCCCTGAAAAAATGAACCGCAAACCTCAGCTAATCAACAAACGCTGGCCTGTGAGAAATCACACAGATGAGCTGTGAGAGGCTCTAAAATCTGGATCATCACTGTAACGTTTTTTTCTTAGACCCTAGGTGGGACACTATGAGCCACACTGATATTCGGAGCCTCAGTGGGAAATACTGGCTGTGAGGTATGAAATGACTCAATATTAATAGCTTCTTTAGGTTCTTTCTGGAAAACCATTCTCCTTTACGACCAACATTTTCCTTTGGTGTGTGTGAACGGAAACCATCGTGGCACTATGAATTCAGATGGTCGGAGCTGTTTCTAATCAGTGGTGTGCCTGCAGTGTCCTGAGCAGCTGAAAAAGTGAATCTACTCAGGTGGAGAGCACGCCGTGATTAGTAATATAGTGTATACAAACACAGCAGCAAAGCCTTGAAGATAAAAGACTGTATTATCCTAAACCGACTGCCATGACAGATCTGTATCTCTATATGTGGAGTTTAGCCATTTAGCACATCGACTCAATCAGACCTACAGTGTCACCTAAAAAGAAATCTATTATTCTTCTGATAACATTTGATGCTGCAAAACTACGACAAACCTGATTTCATGTTGCACACAAACCTTCCAAGTCAGAATTTCAAATGCACACACACACACACACACACACTGGATTTGGCCTTAATCTGTGAGAATTAACCTCCTCACGGTTCAGCTTGTGCCTCAGTTGCAAATAATAAAAAAAAAAGTGAGTTATGCCCTCTAAAGCCTACTTATACAATAAAATATTTAAAAAAAATATAAACAGAAAAAAAGGATATTTACTACAAACATATCTCCATAGCAGTTTTAACCCATCATAATGTATGATACCTGACATGAAATAAAAAATGGTAATTGTCACAAAATGTCACACAAGTTAATAGATTCATGGATTTTGGTATGAGATGATATGGAAAGCTGAGTCAGCAATTCTTAAGCATGTGATCCATGCCTTCATGCTAAAATTAGTTATGACTCTACTGTAATATAAAAACAAATGACCACATTTAGTGTTTAAAGAAAATGTCCTGCCCCCCTGGTTAACATGTTACGCAAATTCCAGAAGCTACTGTTAGTTTGGATGATGAAAACTGAAATGGCTAAACCAGACTACTAAAACTAACTCACACACCGCCACACACCGGTTACTTCCGTCTCTTATTTCTTCCAGTAAAAGTCCCCAAAAATCCTGGTCTCAACCAAATCTCTTCTGTTGTTTCTACGGGGCAAACAGCTACAGATGGTCCATATCGAGTATGTGTGTGTGTGTGGGCTCTGTGGTGTGTGTTTACACGCATGCACCTTTGTGTTGGTCTTGGTCACACAGTCGTACGAGATGCCCACAGGGACCAGGCAGACGTCGGAGACAGAGCCCTCTTTGATGAGCTGCCTGATGCGAGCCAGCCACTGGCCACCCTGACCAGACTCTGCTGACACACCAACACTTAACGCCTGACCCTCATGTAGCAGCTCACGTAGCAGCTGGGGGGGGGGGGGGGGGGGGGGGGGGGGGGGGGGGGGGCAGAACAGGGGTGTGGAGGAGAGAGAAAACATGGCAAAGAAAAAGTCCTCAGAGCATTAGCATACAATACAGGAGGGCAAATACACATTTTGCCCAGTTTGAACCAGACCTTGACAAGAATACAAAGATACAAATACAAAGACACAGGGAAGACGCTTAGGGTGGTGTGGGGGGGGGAGGCTGACGGATGACTAGTCAAAACAGAGGAAGCAGGATAAAGTGAGGAAATAAAGAGGGACTGCGGGGGACACTTTATGACATTCAGAGATACTTCCCTTGCCTCAAGTACTGTTTTCCCCTTACAGACAAAGAAAATTCAATTACCATTGAACAGCAGCTAAGCTGGCCCACACTCAATAAACAATAAAGGTCTATTAACGCTGAAATACAACCGATAAACAAGCCTGCCTTCTCACGCAAAGCCAATATGCTTAGTCACATAAATGGTCAATGAAACAAACAATAAAATAAATAAAATAAGAAACTACTGCGTCACTTATAAACAGCCTTCTTGTGGACCACTGAGGCTGCTGTCTTGTATATTAATGTCAGACTGGTCTGTTTTATTGAGATTTATAGTGCAATGTTGATCCTAATAAAGCCTGTAACTCGTCCAAATAAAATGTGTCATTAGGAATATTGATACAAAGCACAAATGGCTTCCATACTTGTTACATTACAAGACCAAGACATCAATGACAGACGCTAAACATTTATGAAAATAAATACAGGCACCTGAACAAGGAAAGCTGTAAAGCAAATAATGTATGTATGGATGCTGTATGAATGCAGACCATACAAATAAGGGTAAAAAAGAAACTGTGCATTGGAGAAAAACAACCTGTGCAAACCTGTCAAGTCCAAACAATCTCGCCAGTGGCCATTCTTTAAATTTCCCTGCCCTCACCGGCAACAAAACTCAAGCCCCCTGGTAATTTTGAGAATGAATAGAAAGTGAGACGAGGCCAGGGAACGAGGCAGAGAGGGAGAAGACAGGGTGTACTCTGATTGAGGAGTTGGCTGTGATAACATTCCACCTTAGAGAGCAGTGTAAAGCATTTTTGATTGAGCATGAATTGAAATGAATTGAACTGAATGCACAAAAACTAACAGCTAAATCATGACGACAGGCACCATTTATGCTGATCTACCTGCAATTTCATACAATTACATGCTCTGTTGATCTCTTTTTAAGCACATATCTCATGGGGAACTCTCTCTTTGAATTAGGGCCCTTTGCAAAGTCATTGGTTTCACAGATATCACAAACAGGCACCTCGTGCCAAGAGGGCTGTTCTGTGACTTGTACCAACGTTCAGAAAGAGGACATTTGCATATACTTCACAGACATAAATCAAATACATTGCCCCAACCCTAGCATATTTGAGCCATTTACCAAAGCGTTTAGGCTGTAGTTTCAAAATGAATTTGGGTGTGAAAAGAGAACTTCAATGCATCTAAACTGGAGCAAATGTTTCTGCTTTTTGACAATTTGACAAACAGAACCCTGGTTATCAAAGGGATCGCATGTTACTGCATGACTGACTAAACACAAAACAATGACCATCATAGTGGGAATTTCAGGAGGAGCCACAAAGACTGTCATATTTTTTTAACATGCTCAACAAAAACTGTCCAATAACCCAGCCCAGAGGAGAACATTCTCCAGGAGCTGACAAAGAAAAGACTCATAAGCTGGCACATGATGTAAAACACACACCATCTGTTAAAGACCTACAGGTGAGAATAAGTGCATGGATTCAGTTGGCTCTGCTTTTAAGAAAAAAATTTGACCGAATACAGAGGCAGGCAGATTATTTTCTCAAGTCTGGGGAAAAACTGTAAAGCTGATGCCCACGGATTCAAAACCTAGCAGCATTCACTCACTGATAGATCAGCAAGCTGAGCTTCATCTTACATGATATCATAATGGAATAAATCCGTTCGGTGGTGAAATGAGATGGTTATTTCCTGCAAACAACTCTTTAAAAAAGGCAAACAAGAATAAAAAAAATTAAAAATTAAAACTGCATAAAATTCACTGCATTTAAAATACCAACAGATCTGTTTAGCAAACAGAACTGCAATTCTTAAACCATCCGTCTCCCACGTTAAATCTGAGCCACCTCAATTCTTATTTTCATTTAAAACAGATACAAGATAAAACATTGTGTTTTGGAAAACTGACAGGAAAGAAAGTACATTTTCAATTAAGGTTTCAATGAGTCAAATGACACAGACCGAACATTTTCTGTCACGACAGCAGCTCATTTGATGCACAAAACAGTCTTGCTGCTTTGTTATTTGGTCCAACACTCAGCTAAAACTGAAACATCTCAGCAGCACCTGAATACATTCTTATGATGTTTGAGAAATAAAAATGACACTGTCGACTGTGACTAAACAGAATTTTGTCTTTTGAGAAACCCTGAGGTTAGCAGTCAGTGTAGTTGTATGTCACAAAGATGATTCATAATGCTACAAAGGAGAGTGAGCAGAATGGATCATTTCATACTGATGTGGGCATCGAGGTATGGGAATACATGACAGGAGTTAAATAAAATGATCAAATCAAATTTTAGCATGTCATTGTCGATCATCAGAAGTCATCTGCAACACAGATTACTTTGAGACCAGGACAAATGTGTTAGGATGGAGCAGCAGCAACATCTGATATGTCAGGTTGTTAATAATACTCTCGCTAGGAGAAAACTGCTCTGAAAGAAGACTGGAACTTATCAGTCCTCACCAGCATTTCTGCCGTACGGCTTGGCAGAAATGACGCAGGTCACATGACTTTAAGGTGGGAAAACTTACTCACTTGTTCATTTTATCCCACTTTGTCCAACAACTTCAGACTCAATGACTTTTCACTGAGGGGCTCGAAGTCAGACGCTTAAAAAGGCTGATAATGTAGCTGGGCTCGATTTGTGATTCACCACTAAAGCAGCATGAAAACACAAGAGGAATGAGAAGGGCCTCTTCATGTTTTGCTTGGATTCCCTTTTATACCATCACCAGGCTTATGAGTTAAACCCTCTAAACCAGAACACGTACAGAGAAACAAGAAAAGAGGAACAACATGTACGGTGTGCGAGTGCCTACACCAGGTGCTCATTATGGAAAACCACGAGCAGTCAGTACTGTTCACTCAAGTCAGCAAACGGGGGCACAATTAGCACACAATTATCCAGGCCAAAACGCTAAGAGTCGGGATTGTTCACACATCCATTAGACTGTTCGATAGATAAAATGCCCTTGGTTCATTTCACTTTGGAGTAATGGTTCCTGAAAGTCAATAAAGACGAGGGGGGGGGGGGGTTAGAGGATGTACAGGGGTAGGAAGAGGAAGAGGACTAAGGCTTAGACCACCACCAGAAACTGGGTGTCCTCATTGTTTTTTCAGTTATAGTCATTTATTCTGAAGTCAGTGAATAAAAAATGTGGAATTGTACAGGTGTTTGGGATAAATAAAGGATGAGATTGTTATCCACAGCTTTTATAGCTGGTAAAACGGCATGAGAAACTTTACTCACTGCTTGACTCCCGAACCAAGTTTTGCTGCTGTGCAAAAATATGCCGAACTGCATTTGTTCGAGAACTTTACTGTCTGGGGATGAAGTTTAAGACTGTAAAATTTTAGTGGAGAAGTTGGTTTGGACTTTTTAAAAACTTTTAGAAGAGCTGAGGAGAGAGTTGTGCGTAAACTTCAGCCAAATGTCAGACTTACAGACGTCATGAGAGGAGCATGCAGAGGGTCCCTCTCTGCTTCCAGCTCAGTTTCTGCGGAGGACGGCAGAAGGATAACACCCACTCTCTGTAAGACTGATCTGTAGAAAAAAAGGAAGGGCGCATGTGTTGTGGAAGAGGCTAGAAGTAATTATGTTTCTGTCTGTATACAAAGTTAATTTGGCAAGCCTAAATATGGCACGGTGACTGTAATAAGCTCTATCTAATTTCTGCTGTAAAAAGGTGTCTGCAGCATCTGTGGGGGAGAACAATATGCTGCATTGTTAGTACCTTGCTACTGCAGGCCAACAGGCTTTGGAGTGTTTTTCTGCATATATTTCAGAGTGTGAGGATACCTTAGGAAGGGGCTGGTAATGTGAAGGGGACAAACAGTGTATGGTACTCTCAGACTGTGACAGAAGAGCACGAGAGGGATGAGAGCGTAGTCCATGGCGTTCTGACGCACGTACACATAAACCAGCGGAGAGCCCTAAATTAGAGAACAGAAGCAGTCTCAGATAGGGAAAAATTCCCTACATTTTCATCCATTATGTCAAACAAAGATAGGCTGTGCAGAGGTGACTAACTGTGAGCTCATGTTTAATCAGTGCCGCGATCAAATACCACTAGCTTCAGATAGCATCAGCCAAAAGAAATGATAAGAAAGTGCTTTTACAGTCAGATGACAATCTTCAAACAGTGGGAGATGGAGGCAGAGACTAAACATATACATGCATAGATTGTTTAAATTGCTTCATTTATTTTAGAACTGAACATCACACCATGATGAGTGTTTTTTTCTTCTCTGATTTTACAGATAAATCAAAATGCTATTTGTTTTAATGTCTCAAGTACCGCTTTTTTCCTCATGAACACAGGAGTAAAAACATGCTGTTGCAAAACTATTTTTTTGTAGTTATAGCAAACGTTAAACACAACTGTGTTTTTAAATATGATGGTTACAGTAAAAATTATTTTTACTTCCATGGTTTTTATTTCATAGAGCATGGCAACAAACATTTATTTTCAGGTGTCACAAGGTGCCACATAAAAAACAGGCCCGCCCCTTACTCCTGATACAAATAGACAAATAAACAATGTGAATACACAGAAGAAATTATTCAGAAATACTGTGAGGACTAAATCCACATACCCTGAAAAGTATGTGACAATTAAAACCATAAGCATTACTAAAAACCTTATTTTGGTTTGGTCCTCAATCTTATGCAGAAGAGATATCGCAAATCATTTTTTTTAACCACTATTTACCTAGTCAAGTGTGAAATTAGAGCTGTGTAGTTTTCTGTAAAAAAAAAAAAAAAGAAAAGAAAGGAAAAAATAAATTAAGCATAGAAAAAAAAAAAAAACTTTAGAAAAGTTTCATGTCACCCTCCTGAAAACTGCTTTGCAGCAGACATATAAAAACAAATGTAGTTCCCCCCCCGCCTCATTGGATGACTGAACATAGCCTCAGCTAACACTTTGACCTGCGGTGTGTGCCGGTCTCAAACCTCATGATTTCCATGTGAAAATAGATGAATTTATGCAGCATGAATTGCCACCTTTTAAAGGGGTTTGAGACACTTTCAATCAACAGTGAATGAATATGAATCCGTGCATGGATTTCTGGGCACTCATACCTCTTGCGAGGCTTTGTGTAAAGCTGACAGATGGCTGAGGTTAACTTGAATACTTCCAAACGCAGAGGCAAACATCTTCAACGTCACCCAGCACATGAATCTAGTTAACAGGGAAGAGTGTGTAGAGATGTTTAGAAACAATGAAGAGAATACAGAAAATGGATGACTTGAGATAAGGACAACAGAGCACGTGGCATGCAGGAGAATAATGGACAGACTGAAGTACAGATAAAGGAAACAAGTGCCAATAATTTGAGTAAGCTTAAAGGTATCTCAGATACGTGAATTGAAGATGGCTGCTGGGTGTGACAACATGTAAATAAAACAGATGGGGGTGAGACAGCACAGGGAGAGTTGGGATGAGTGATGACTTGAGGAGGAGAAAACGCAGAACGTGATAAAGAGGAAGAGCTGTAAGGCTGACAGCTGCAGATAGAGACAAAGGCAGTGGATGTAAATGAAGGGAAAATTAGAAACAGGGGAGAAAAAAAAAAAAGGGATTTTTCAGTACAGATTCCTTAGACCAGAAGACAGTCAAAAAGAATTCTCTCCCCGGGGGGCAGTTAGAAAATTTCGACTCAATTTCATCAGACATTTAGTGAGTTTCTGAGACTGCGGCCACAGGAAACGTATGTCAGGAGCTGACAGATTCCCAGCATGTCAAAATGCCACTTCCATGTTTTGACCAGGGGGGACTGAAATGACCGCATGTTCTCCGTTCAGGGACAACTTTATATGTCAGTAAGTGTCATTTTGAGAAGCATGCGGGATGACTGATGGATAGCCATGCATCTGTAAGTGGCTACATTTGAACTACAGCGATTTCACCACACGCTGCAGTAAGGTTTGTTCGTGTCTTTCAGATGCTTTTGGGTTTAGAAAGCAGAGCCTTGGGTTGCTATTCTGTTTTAGCTATTCTGTACCGTTTCCCTAGCAATGGGATATTTTACACATCCTGGCTTTTAAATCCAAATGTGAACTCCCGGCACATTAAAGGCTAGGGAGTGCCTTTAATGAGGGGCAGGTTTAAACAAAGCCATGGAATAATGTATAAAACTATCCATGGTAAAACATACAAATGAAAATAAAGAGAAGTGAAACAGAAAATAAATCCAGAACTTTGATCAGTGTTTAAGACCCAGGGAGAGTTTAAAGTCGCTGGCTGAAGTTGAAACATCAGACATTTTGAGTACAAGATTTTTCTTTAGCATCACCATATCAAGAAAAACACTAAGATAGTTCTTTCTGTCAATTCACGTGCAAATCTAACAAAAAGATGTATTCACAGACACACAAACATGCACACAAACCTTAGGAGGCCAGAGGAAATACAGGTGTTAATGAGGGGCAGAAATGGTGTGAGAAGACTTAGCTGCCCCGGGCCATCCCCCCCCTCGGGTGTTTTATGGTTTGCTGTGAGCGCCTCCTTCAACCTGAAATACACGGTCACAGGACAGCTGGGCTGAGGCAACACAAAGCCTCGTTTGTGTTGCACTTACACAAACATCCGCCTGCCAGTAAGATGGCAAAAACAACAGCATCTCTAAGTAACGTGGTTACATAAACCCCAAACTCGATTACACCGGAGGAGGCAAAACAACAGATATGGAAGAACTTGGTCACAAAGATGGAAAAAGTGTGAACAACGCCCAAAGTTGTCTCATCTCTCTTCATTCCGACTGCACGGAGCCTGTGATAGGCTCCATTTTCAGTATCTTTCTTCGAGTTTCTTATCTGCTTTAGTCTTTTCTCTTTCCCTCACCACTGATTTGTGTACCTCCGCCTATGACTTATTTACAATCCTACGGCATCTCTACTCCAGTCTTCCTTCCATAAGATACCTGTTACTCTGACAGACTTTCTCCAGCCTGTTGCCAGCTCCGCTCCCGTAAACCTTGCACCCGCTCACAAGCAGGGCGCAGCACACCTTCCGCACCAACCAGCCTCGATATCTGCAACAGAAAAACAAACACAAACAAAAGCCTTCGGAGAAACGCCCAAAAGCGCGCGCGCTTCAACGGGAACGCTTTGTGTGGGTTGATCTGAGTAACGAGAGGACACCTTCATTACCTGGTTTGCGTCTCTTTGATGCTCAGCAGGTTGTGGAAGCCGATGAAAGAGTTTTGCCCAGGTTTCTTGCGCTGAGTGGTGACAGAAAAAACATACAGGAAAACGTCCCCGCTGCTGGTAGCACTCAGTGGAAGTGTTGAAACAAACATGATCTGACAGTTCCTGCTCCGCACAAACAGACGCGACACGCAAAAGCCTCAACAGACTGTTTGCAAACACGAGCTGAAAGCAACACAGGAGCGTTTCTAGGTACAGAGAAACCTAACATACCTGAGCGTGAATGTTTACCACTGCTTTTGTCACCTCTGTAGTGTTTATTGCTTCAGATACTGAAGCAAATGCACATCATTACAGCCAAAATATTTGGCTTATTATTGGAGTATCAGGGTAAAAAAATAAAGTTAAAATAATCCATACCAAAATCATTTTAGTATGACTGACATTCTGTAATCTAAAGCATTTTTTTGTCCTGGCAAGTAACTTTATACTGAGATTTAATGAACTGGATTAAAGGATTGATCGTTCAAAAAACACGTGGTAATGGTTGGTTTCTGTCACGGAGCTTCATGACAGCCGCTGCTGTCAGATAGAGCTCATTACTGCGGGATGCTCCAAAGTAAGTTAAACAACTCTGAAGTACTAATGTGGCAGCTGTGATAGGCGACGCTTTCCAATCTCTTTTAGCATAGAGGACACTGGGTCAGCTTCTGTCAGAGGATAAAAGATAACGCCATCTCTCTCTGCAACGGCAATTTGGAAAGTAATGCTGAGTTATTTTCATACAATCAGAGCTGTATGAGAGCCAAATTCAATGTCCCAAAAGCTTTAGAGTTGTTTTTCTTCTTTAGACTATGTTTTTTTTCTCCTTTGTTTGATTTTGAATCTTGGCTCTCGTGCGATATTCTCACCGGTTTGTTCTTGTTTCTATATCATGTCAGTTGTCCTGATAGTTCCACTTAATACCTTTGTCCTGCAGGCCTTTGATGCCAGTCTTGCTGACTTACAGCAGTAGTCCCCGAAGTTCCTCGACTAATCCATCACTATTTTGTACATCCTGAAACAGTACCAGCGCACACCGTGCTACGGTGCATTCTTCCTCTTTTAAGTCAATTTGCCTGATCGATAAGGGTGTTTCACCATTTTGCCAGTGTTTTTCTGTTTGCATTTATTCTTAAGCTGCAGCAGGATGAGGTCTTGCAGCCACAGCAAAAAGCAGGCCTGAACAAAATCCATTAAATTGTATTAAAGACATAAGCAGCTTAGGGATTCTTTCTGAAAACATCTATAGAAACATCATTAAATTCAGCAAACCCACCAAAGGAAGTGTCTTTCTAATCTGTAATATAATATACATATGGAACTGAAGACATGCTCACAGCCCTGCACTATAAAAATATAAAACAATAGCCATTTGAGGATAGTATTAATGTCATACTGTTTTTGTCATTCGATTGGTACATCTTATTCCTTTTTAAAATCCCTGGCTTCCGTCTCTTTTGCCGACTCACCAGGCTGTCTGGGGTACACTGGTGGCAGCACTGGCCCACGGCTGGTCTAAACTGGCCCAGGCAGGGAGGCACAGGCTTCAGCTTTTTCTTGATCTTCAATTCCCATGTTAACTGAATAAAGAAAAAACAACAAGAAAACAAACTTTGGACTTTCCAATCAGCAGCCTGTTAAAAATACCCATTTTTACTTGAAAATGTGTGGATCCATTTAGATCTATTTAAAAAATAACAATAAACTCTGTTTGGCACAAACCTAAGTGTGGAGTGTGTCCTTAAAATAAAAAGGGGAAACACATTAAGGGCACACAGAAGATGAACAGAATCTGAAAGTTATGTTTTTAAAATGGAGGAATAAAATAGAGGGTAAAAACCCAGAGAGATGCATCATGGGCACTAGTTAATACATCTACTCTCTGTCCATGGAAGGGTGGCAGTAAAGAGTCCATTTAAAAGAAGGGAAACAGCAAAAAAAGGCTGACCTATGCCAAATGACACAAGAAATGGAATGAAGATCAGTGGCAACAGCTTTTATAGCGGGATGAATCCTCCCTGGAGCCCAGGGCTCATCATTACCGAGGCAGTGTGGGATCACCTGACAGAGAACCGAACAAATGGCAGCCTTGATTTTTGGGACGTCCGTCAAGAAGCACAAAGAACTATTCCTGAAGATAACTTGCAGAAATGAAAAGCTTTATAGATTTGACCATTCCGTTTTTTTTCGTGATCGACTGTTTAAATTTGTGTTTGAAAGTTTGAATGCGTTTAATTCCTGTCTTCACTTAGCATCATTTAACAAAACGGTCCTTTTGTAAGATCTGGTTTATATAAAAGTTTTATTTAAACTATGTTTGAGATGTAGACATAAAAGCTCTGTCATTTTAGCATGTGCAGTCTGAGCAGTTATTGAACTATATCACATTATACCAGACAGGCTTTATTATTTCATCAGTGGCAAATATTAGAAAAAGATCACAGAGTGTGCCATCAATAAGAAAAGGCATGAACATGAAGACTCTAACTCTTTGCTCTTGATGTAATTTTGAGTTTATTTATTTAGACTTCTTTGAAGCAGGGATCACTTAAAAGCCAGATCCGCGTTGGCATGCGAGATCAGGCCGAGTAGTAAATATCAACACAGACCCTATATGAGAAGCAGCACCTTCGCCCAGAGCTCATCAAACAAACAGGTTATGCACCCGATGGGCCAAACGTGCACCGTTTACTAACCGACCACGCTTTCGAGTCTCCATGCTCGCCTGTCAACGAGACATTAGTTTGTGATGGCGAACGCTAACCGACAGATCGCCGGGCTCTGCGTGTGGTGCCGTGCGCTTGGTCTCCTCCTCCTGACGAGGCCAACTAATGTATCTCCCTAAATCAATGGCTGCAATGATGATAGATCTCAGAAAACTAAGTCAGAGGCCAAGAAAAGGCCAATTCCGCGACGAAACATTACTCCAAAGACAAAGCCCGGATTGAAACATCAATAATTCAAATGACTGCACCAGCCCAAAGGAGGGATGCAAAGAGGAGGGAGGAGAAACACTGTTTTACTATTCACACGGTATTTAGTAAACCTTTGAAAATTCTGCTAATTTTTTGATGGGCATGACTCACTGATGCATCACGCGCTTATTTGCCAGACATCAAACGGAATTAAAAATACTGGGCCACGCGTGTTCTCCAGTGATTGTGAAGAACAAAGCGTTTGAGATTAGTGCACACAATGCAGTTAGATGGAGAAGACACTGGGGGAGATCTCTTACAGCGGGTCTGTTCTGCTGAATTGGTGGAGGGCCCGTGTCTGTGCTTATCCCGCCATTCTTCTCCTGCACCATGGTGAGAGCCCTGCAGGTTTAAGTCCACAAACCTATGGAGAAAGAGACCGGGAGAAAAGAGGATATTAATGAGAGTGCCATTTTTTAAGACCGGGGATTGTTGCAATGCGATGGCTCGCGTCGTGCGAGAGAAAAAAACAAACGCGGCTTTTTTTAAGGCGAGGGAGGGCGGGAAAATACGGGGACTAATTCTGCAAATGTTCCGAGTGCTCAGAGAGACGACTTCCATCATCCAATTTCAGAGATAAACACACAACCGCACACAATCTGAGGGTAAAATTCTCTCTGGCTTCTACTTCCTGGAAGAAGAAGTGCTGGCCACACTCCCAAATCTATCACCCAATGACCATAGCAGCAATTTGACCCATCAACCTGCCCCTCCATTCCAAATTCTTTACTGTCCCGAACCCTCCTTTAATTTTTTCAGGTTAAAGGAAATCAGGCTCTTGTTGATGGTTTCTCAATGTGTTTTTAACCTAACTTGTAGCGATAACAAATAACTGGGGTGGAGAAGGGCCGATTCTCACTACTGGGTAATAACCCACTGAATGCTGGGTAAAGAGCCACGAGCTGAAAACTTTGGGAAACGTTTGCTGCTTCCACGCACGTTTGGAAATGAATTAGCGAGAGTTGGCAACATGACAGTGAAAGGTAGGCAGCTACTTAACCTACTGCTGCTCCTCTAGAGAGACATCTGACATGAGGGTGGAGGTACTGCCGATCAGTGAGCAGTGTGAGCGCAGGAAGAACTAAGAGAAAGGAAGAACTAAGTCACAGGAGCACCATCATCCTGAGAGAGGTTTCCTTTGAAATGCGTTAGGCTTCGTTTCCACTACAAAAAGGTTCGAGGGCGTTTCCTCAAGTCTCACCAAATATATCTTTCTGTGGCCACGTCCGAGAGATTCCGAGGTCTCATTAGGCTCAGAGAGACTTTGCGTTTGCATCTCTGTCTCCTGCTCTGTTGATCCCATCCTGCCCCATTAAGTCGGCTAATTAAAACTTAATCCTTTCCCATTGAGGAGATGCTCCATTTAGACCAGCTCCAAGTTCTCACATTCATTACCAACTCCACTGGGAACAAAGACGTTGATAAGAGGTTCCCAGGGATGCGTGATGCTTCACAGGTACACTGGTTAATGGAGGAGAGGAGGCAGTTACGTGGGGAGTAAAGGATGTGAAATGGTGAGTTAAAGAGGCCGAGTATCAGCCGAGGCTCTAATGGGGTTATGCAAGCCAGTCCAGGGGAAAAACGAGACCACGAGCATAGCCTCACAGTTTTCCATCATCGTTAAAATGTTGGAAAACTAAAAGGACTTTCATTTTCTTGAACTCTGATCTTTCCAATTGACGGAGTTCACACTGATCCATACGACCGGAGCAGTGCTCTAAAGTCCAACCAATGCCCGCCTGCCTCATGCTGCAGCTTGTTAACCAATTACAGTTGTTAATTAATATGCTGCTGTTTACTCATATAACAGCCAAGATTTAACAAGGTCCATGATGAAAAGCAGAGTGAAACATCAGAGGCGAGAAACATCAGAGACCGAATGCCAGGTCGGATTAGAGAAAGGAGCATTTCAGAGATGCAATCCTGCTGCTGGTAGTGGGTGTAGCAACGCCAATCCTCAAAACTTTTCAGTGATTAGCAGCGTGTACTTGAAAAGTAGCCCCATTCGGAGAGTAAATCTGATAGCTTTGGAAGCGTGTATCAAAATGTGGTGACAGTGGTTTATTCTCTCAGTGGTCGCACAACAAACGGCCAAAATAACATCAGGCTATAAACTTAGTAATGCTGAAGGGATGCCAAAGACGGGTACAGATTCCAATATACTGGACTGAATCCAGCCATTGCACTAATGGTTAGCCAGTCTCCACCTCTTTAGCAGTGAACGATTAAGATTTAACCGCGTGGTAGCTACATTTTACCGACAGTTTTTAAAGACAGCATTGACTAAATTAAATGTTATGATTGCTGATTAAGAGCTTATATGGAGATGTTCAAGGCAAATGAGCTGGAAGTGCTTCCTGTAAAAGTTTACAAGTGGCCCTATAACAGTGGGAGCTCATGAGTTAGGTTGATTAAGTCAATTAAGTCAAACCTACAAAGTAATACTACAAAGACTCACAGTCAACCATTGGATATTTTTCTCAATAACAAAAGCCTTTAACACCCAATCTATGACTTAAAAAGGTATTTTAAGTCAAATGAAAGCAATACAAGCAACGCAGTTGCTGAAAGCTCCCAACAGGAGCACAACAGCTCAGAAGTAAACACACAATCCTTCACAACACGCAGCATCCAGCGAGACTTGGCTGTGTGATAGTAATCAGGTTATACTAATCTCTCTTCTGCAGACATGAAAGTCATGTAAATCAAGTGAGGTTGGAATATCTTGGCACAATTAAGATATCAGCGTGTGCGGCGGAAATCACCAACACGCTGCGGCGTGAAGTCATTTCCCCCCATTCGCAGTGGAGATTATTTGGTCTGGTCTTGTGTCTGCAGTCGCAGTTCAAACCCCCCCTCCACGGTGGGCTGCAGCTGGATATGGATATGGGGCATCGTCTGATTGGACGGTGCAGGTAGAGCCCAGCGCACGCTGTGGAGTTTTTGTCTGTCCACAATGAAAGAACCAGTGTGAGAGGATGACAGAAAGATCTTTGACTGGGTCCTAAAACGGTCCTCTTTCTTAAAAGCTATGTCAGCACACGGGATGAAAAAAAGCAAATAGGAGCAGATAAAGAGGGAATTGCGATATTAAAGCAAACGGCAAACGTATTAACAGATGACGGTAATAGGGCCGTCAGCTCATAAAACTCACTACAGCTGAGACGTCGTATGATTTCAGTCACAGTAGCAGCCAACTAATATTCAGCAAGTATCACCATCATCATCATAATGTCTTCCTCGCTCAGTGATGATTCAGTAAAATGTGGAGTTTTTACCAGAGTGATCATGATCCTGCAAACCGCCGGAGAGTCGGGCAGCTCCACACAGTACAGAATCAGCCAGGAGCCAGATTACTGATCTGGCAAAGGCTGCAACTCATCACTGTGAGCTTTGGGCAGCTCGACTAGGCACCTAAGATGATGTACCCCTCCGCGTATCGATCCGAACATCCAGACCAGATCCAGAGGAAAAGAAGGTAAGAATGTCACAACCTCCGTGTCAGGATCCCTGACGGATCCAGGACATGAAATATAAAGGCCAGGGAAGACCTCTTTGGCCAGAAAGGGGCTTGTGTCCAGGCAACAGAGAAAGCTTCATGGAGTAAAAGACGGGTGCCATAATCCTGCATCCTGTGTATCAGTGCAGGGGATTTAAACCAATGATCAACTCTGTGAAAAATAACCACTCAATTAGTTACATTATTCGATTCGATTCGATAGAAAAAATCTACATCTGCAGCAGTCTGTGACTTCAATGATTGGGACTAATGTTTACTGCAGGCTGGGAATGAATTCTCCCACTGAAGAGAAAATCATAATCTTAAAAAGGGGATGAATGACTAAAAAGCAGTTAATGGTACATTATGTACACAAGAGGTGGCCTTAACGGCTCGTCTTTGATGTGCTTATGATCCCTCTCCGACAAATCAATGGAGTGTGGGGATTCTGCTGAGCAGGCAAACAGAAAATGCCACGGGGACAACGGTGCAGTTGGCTGTTTTTTTACCGGCTGAGAGTACACCAGGCAAGTACAAAAGAATGCTAATGTGGTGAAAGTACACAGCTACTGTATGCACCTCGCCGGGGCAGCTGTCTTGTGGCTTCAATGCACACACATACACGGAGAAAATCAATTTGTGAATCAGCGGTTGTGCGTCATGGAGTCTGTGAGCGTCATTGATTTCAGAGAACAAAAGGATTTCTATAACTTCCCTCTGCTCTTTTCCTCCCTGTAGCGGCACACAGGTTTCACTTTAATGTCCGGATAATGGTGGAGTGCATTAAAAACATACTCCCAGCTTTGGATCAACCTGATGAAGTCCACATTAATACAACTAATCATTCCTATCTGACTTGAGAAAATCATGGAGTCCCTCTGTAAGCCCCTTTTCTTTTTTATTCCTATTCAAATGTATGGCTGCTTTATGCAATATGTTAATTCAAGATCCCAGTTGAAATTTATTCAAAATACCACATAAATAGCCTCTTTTAGAACAGAACTCACCGCCCACACAGTGTGAGAGTTTAGGTTCATATAAATGCCCACATTTTGGTACTGTGACAGATTTTTATGGCCCTCAGTAAATTTGCATTAGGATATTTTATTAACTTCACCATTCTCAGCTGGCAGGTGTGCCAAGATAATGTTTCTGCATCACATCATTAGTTACTGTTGACATTTAATCTTTCTCGGTTAGAATCTCAGATTTTCTTCATAGGTAATAACAGCGGCTTATTCTTTTAGAAAATACAAATGATGCTACACAAGAGCATTCATCCAAAAAAGCTAAGCATGAAAAATGTATTCCTGGTTGCTGTGATGCGGCGGGTATCTGTTCATTTCCCCTGTCATCGAAACACAAAGTTAATATCCTTTGTTAAACAGCGTCGCTTCGACACATCCAAAAATAAATGACTATTTAAATTGCATCATTAAGGAAGCGTGGCAGGGAGCAGACAGTCACGACCGGGAAAGGCACACCTTTACGCAACGAATTCCTCAATGAAAATACCTTTGCCTTTATAGATAAATACATAAAGAACTCCTCCCCGAAAAAGGCGAAAAAGGCTGCGGTGATGAAGATGATGAGATATAAGCAGATAATCAAAAGGTTGGCAGGTTGTTGACAACAAACGATAGACTTATATTTCCCTTTTTTGTGATTTTAGTGCAAGTCATGATAGAAAATGATCCTCCCTTTTGGTTCAGTCAGGATATATCAGCTAAAATATGGGCTCAGCTCCATATCAAGCTACGGTACTGCTGGCAGACATTTCCTATACTTGGTCCAGAAAGCACAGATGTATTGTGGCATAAGCTGCTAAAAATGGACTAAATAACATACAAGAGCCTCCCTGTCCTGTTTTCAAACACATGCCCTCTTCTCAGCGTACTAAGTGCACTTCTTTCTCTTGGCTAAGGCAGAGTAACCATCTCTATTTGGAATATGTGGATGCAAAGGGGGCTTTTTTGCATTTCAAAGAATTACAAACCAGCTTTGGGACAAGCCAATATGTCCCTTGACAATCTGTACATGATGCACTTACAATGTAAAAGAGAGGGGTGGAAAAATAAAAAATAAAAACGTGACAAAGTATTTTTCTGATGAGAGAAGACGACCATCAAAGTCCAGGTGGCAGAATCTTTAAGTTAAGAAAAAAAAAAGAAAGAAAAGAGAGTGTTGTTACAGCATAAATTGAACATGATCAAGCCGTGGCGTAACAATGAAATTGGTTTGGAAAGTGCAGCAAAGTCCCTGCTCACATTCAGAATACATAAAAAATGTGGCCCAGCTCTGATGTTTTGCTCATTTGTGATAATGAACCATTGTCACAGAATGCTAATAGTGGCCACGGTCACAGTCTGGACCTAGCTCCTGTCCTACCTCCTGTCCCAGAAGTGTACAACCTCAAATAATGCGACTGTTGTTTGTGATTGAGGAGCCCGCAATACGACCATCTGCCTCATGCATTTTCATAAGTTACAGTCATTTGAGCCCTCTGTTTAAAGTGCCGTTTCAACACCAAGAATTCAATTCAAATAGGTGAGACGATTCCATTTACGCTTCTTTATTAGTATTTAGAATACATATTTCTTTTTACCTGAGGGTGCTAAAAAACCCCAACATGAATCTGTGTTGGTGGAGCATTGAGAAGGATGCTGTAATCCTTTTGGTTGGTCTTGTTAATGTATGTAAATACTTATGTTAATCAAAGTAAGTATTTAAGCACCGTTTCATTTTTTGGTTGCAAAATTGTCTCAAGAGTTTGTTAAAGTATTTAAATGTGTTGTTTTTTTTAAAGTCAGTATATCCTGCTCCTGGTTTGCATCCGTTTGTCTTCTAGAAAGCCTCCTTATATGAGCAGGGTTAGGCCTTGACATGTTAAATAAAAGAGGGGGGGGGCCTATTCTCCATCCATGGCTCTGATGTCATCTTTTCTGTGAATTGATGCAAATTTTTGGTCAAATTAGATAATTTATCTTGAATCTTCTCAGATTGCTTCTTTTCTTTTCATGTGATCCAGCAGATTTAATTCGGACTGCTATCCAAAAACTGAGATCCCCAGATGAGATAAACTGATTGGTTCATGGGTTTTACGAGAGGCGGCGTTCTTCTTCACTTCTTTGTTGCTGCTTTCATTGTCATGTCTGCTTAGCTGCGGTGACAACGCGTTTCTGTGAGCAAATTGCTAACTAAAGGGGTGTCCAAGTCCATTAAAAATTACAAATAAAGTAGACATCAAAGACCTGTCGTGAATACTTAAAGATGTATTCATTAAATCAGACTCA
This sequence comes from Menidia menidia, assembly GCA_907169785.1. Taxonomy (NCBI): domain Eukaryota; kingdom Metazoa; phylum Chordata; class Actinopteri; order Atheriniformes; family Atherinopsidae; genus Menidia; species Menidia menidia. The sequence continues at coordinate 17,283,210 of CAJRST010011112.1, read as the reverse complement.
ACCATGTGGGGTCTGGGACACTGTACACAGAACTGTCATCACACACAGATTCTTTATTCTGATGCTTGAATAGCATGAGAAAAAAAAAAGGTCATTAAAATAAATGGCTGCTCATCCTCATAATTTCCCCTTCACATGCTCTGATAAAATAACGTGGCTGGATATGAACTTTGCAGTCCCTCTGGGCGACCTCTCTGTCACAAAAGAGAGAAGCTAAACTTAGAGAATCTGAAAGAAAAAGAGTGGTTTTCGATGCCTTCTGAGGATCCCTCAGAAAAAAAAAAATGCCTTCACACAGCAATACCCAAGACATGACTGAGGGGAAGGGAAAAAACAAGGAGATTCTTGGAAAAATAGAGATGAGATTGTTTGATACAAACAGGATCAGATAATTACACTGATCAACATGTTTTGGACTAATAGGATCTGATGATGATTATCATAATCACTGACTCATTTCTATCTAACGCTGTCAGATAAAAAGGTTGCTGCCTCCCTTTGGATTCACCAAAAAAAAAGCTCTAATTACATGTCAAAAACACATCATCTCGTACTTTCGACACCTCCGCTTCTCTCCTTCTCCCCAATCTTTAAATGGGTCTTCATCTCTGCTTGGCAGCCATGATGTTTTATTAAGTACTGAGAGATATAAGGCACCTGAGACAACATATCAGATGGAGGTGAGGGTGAAAGCAGGGGAAAAAAACTGCAGCACAGCTTCCTCCGCACTTAAAACACACACAAACGTGCAAGTCAGGCCACACAGTTATCGCCTTCCATACTCTCAAATGTACAATCATGTACAATTCTTGGAAGCCATATTAGAAAGATTCCCTTAAAAATGGAATCTGCAAATACCATTACGCAACGTGATGTCTTACGCAACTGGCCTATCTGGTAATTAATTTATGAATATTGAAGAAGGGTTGACAGCTTTTATGCAACGGAATAAAACGTAAGAAATGTCTTTAGGAGCAAAGTCCAGTATCGGACATTTCAGAGGGCCTACTGAAGCCTTTTACGATCTGGCCGATAGCCCCCGTCGCGTTTGCTGCCAATAACCTTCCGCAAGCCTTCATTTCATATCTGACCTGTAGTTGTCCTGGCCACCGTCCACGATGAGAGAAAATTAGATGGAGAGCATACCCTGAGCTAACCGATAGCATGACTTACAGCAGAGCCTTGATGAATGTGCAATATAACATTCCCAAGCGAGGGGAAGTAACTCACTTAAGGGAGCAGTTCACATATGCCGGCCCTCTAATGTCTCTCTGAAGTCAGACCTATAAGAGACTGGTTTAAAAGATAGATTCATCATGAGCAGATGCACCTAAATAACAAGCCTAACTTCTCTTAACAGCTTGGAGTCATTTCTTGCGCAGACTTCTTGGAAGATTTAACCAAAGAACAAGCAGCATAGTGTGATTCATTTAGTGACAAGCGCTGCTTTTCTTTGAGCCCCTTCACAACGTTTCACAGTAGTTATCCTGTCCAGAAATCACTCAAAGCATCGAGTTAAGCCGCTTTAAACTTTGTTATGTACCAAAGTCTTTACGCGCACATAGAACGTTAAATTCATTTCTATGATATCCTAAGGCCATTTGCTGTTTTGGGATGGGTCATATCTTTCTAATTAAAAAAAGATCACAAGTTAAAAAAGACAAAACGGGAACTGTTTGAGAGCGCAGCATTCTGACTTCTCCACGGGCCTCTGCCCCACAAGCCGGAGTGTGTTTGGAAAGTGAAAGACGGCAGTCAGTCAGACGAGAAAGCAGTTAATCAGAGAAACATAATTTATTTTATCAATTTGTCTTGCAGACATTATGTTGTGAGGGTTCTTATACTTCAAACCAACGTCAAAGATGAGTTGTGATGCTGGCTGCGGCCGCTGTGATGGCGGCGGCGGCGGCGGCCTTCACACTCCGTGCACTGCGCATGTGTCCGGGGGGACGCCACTTTGGAACGGAGGCCTGTAAATGATTCAGTACGCGGGCGGAATACAAACAGAAGGCTGTTTGTAGAGAATGAGATTATGATTCAATTATTAGATTGCTGCATGGTTCCAGCTGAGATACAGACAGAGTGTGATTTTTACCAGACTCAAACAGCCACATTCTAGCTTGAAGTAACGGCTCCACGTGGGCTGGGTTTTTGTTTAGGGCGTTTAATTAAAATGTGTCTAAAATTGGCCGTGATTATCCTGGATTAGATAGTTGTTATACATGATCAACGTAGGTGTAAATGATGATGGAATTCTGTAGTTGTCATTCACTGGTACGTCAGGGAAGCCTTCATTTGTTTAAATATACAGACGATTACAAAAAAAATGGTGAGATCACTGTCATATATGCCTCATAACAGTCGCATCATATTCCATGCCTTGAAATCCTGACCAAAATACAAAACGTTTGGTTTAAAAGTAAAATTCCTTAGAAATCCAATCTTGGCTCAAGAGAGGAAGTCACTGACAAAGTCCAGTACTTTGTGGACCCAGTTTCTGCTTAAACCAGAGTATGTTAAACCAAATGTATGTTAAGGATTACACAGCTAAAACTAGGCTGGAACGAGGAGAGATAAAAAATCAATTTTTAAAAAATCACTTATCGTTACTCTTACACACACACTCGTAGAGTAAAGCAAAGCAAAGCATCTTTATCACGTTTGATGGACCCACTGAGTGCTGCCAAGAGTTAAAAACCCAAAGGTGTTCAATTTACACACAATAAATCTATCTGTGGACTACTTCAGTAAACGGGGAACTCTCTGATGGGGTTGCTGTACAGAGAGTTCATTGATGATGTCTGCTATTCAATAACGGTCTCATTATCCAAACATGCATCCAGTTAATTGCTTCACCTGGATGATTAAACTACATTCAATAGCGGCTCATCGCCACCGCGCCCAGGATTTCTTTATGGTCGGGAGCATCGATCCAAAGCCTCACACACACGTATTTAGACACACATACTGTGTGCAGGCGTGCTTCTGCAGATGCCGGAGTTCAAGTGTGTCTTGTCAGATCTGACGAAGAGTGCACGCCGCTTTCCTCAGCGATGTCCAGCCATGAGTAATGGGTGACGGAGAGCCGTATAATTATCTGTATCTGTATTCATGAGCATAGGAGTTATGGAGCCATAGCTTACCGAGGAGCTGACCGCTGTGTGAAAGCTGAACAGAAATACTAACCTGCAAAGGCCTAAGACAAGCTAACTGTCTCAGAGAGATAGGAATTACGTGTAAAGCAGCACAGCTAAGCAGTGAGAAATGTGTGCACTGCTTAGCTGAGCAGTGGAGAGGGGGGCGGCGGGAAAAAGGGCAGCAGGATGAGATGGAAGTCTCCTGATAGGTCCAACTCCTGGAGGAGGAAGACTTGGATGCTGTAAAGCGTAAATACTGATGAAGGAATTGTCTCCTCTGAGTGCATTTATTCATAAACAAGATTCACTTGTGTAACGCACCATCAGAAAAAGGCTGAGAACGCAGAGCCTTCGGTTTAAAAAGGCTGAGATTCAAAGACGAGCCGGAGTCATTACTTTCTCCAAGTGACAAGTAATTGACCTTTGCAAAGAAAAGTTCTTTCAGACGGGGCACTGAATTATACCAAATAAATGAGCGTTTGATTTGAAGAGTGGTGTAGAGAGTAAAGACGTGGCCCACGTGGGCTCAGCTATATATGTCACAATGAAAGACACAGTTCCAGGAGTTCCCTCAGAAGCTTTCAGCGGAGCAGCTTTAGGAGAGAAGCCCGGACTTCCCTCTACTTCCAATCACTCCCCAGCTCTTCCAGTGAGTGCCAGGATACACAGTCCTTTTAGGTTTTAGGGTTTCAACGCATAGGGGAGCGTCCCAATCAGATGTCTGGACCATCTTAGGTGGATCTTTTCTATGCAGTAGCTCAGAACAGAGGTTGATTAAAAAAAATAAAAAAAATGGCCCAGCTCTCTGCAAACAGACGGGAGCTGTGCTCTCCTCCCAGCTGACAGAGCACCAGACCGCCTGTCCATCTCCCACTCCCATCTGTCGGCCATTATGAGCAGGACCCCGAGACGCTCAATCCTCCTTTGCACGTAACATATTCATCCAGATAGGAATTCATCTGTTCATCCACCTTTGATCTTCTTCAATGTATTTTTTTCTTACATAAAGTAGAAACGGTGTCTTAATATGATGACAGCACGTACTCGGCTAACAGTTTTGACAAATGAATTGTTGTCAAGTTTACACCTGAACCCATCTTTTAATCAATGTCAATATATTTCCTGGCACTTAAAGTCCAGACAAGCCAAAACTGGCACTAGAGGGGGCCTTTTCGCATTCTAAAGAGCACAGTACAGTACAGTTTTCTACACACTGGGAGGAAGACGGAGAGGTGCACCTTAAAAAAGTGGCAACGCTTTAAATGTAAATCCCTCACTTTTAAAGGGGCAATCCAGTCAAATTTTAGTCAACAACAACAAAGTTTTGGTTTTATATCAGTAAATTCCTCATTTTTATGGTGACATCCCGCTATAAACATCACACGGTTGTTTCTACAAACTGTTGTTTTTAAGAGCAACAAGGAAGTTTTAACGTGAATAATTCAGTTTACAGTGACAAACTCCTTTGAAGTTCTCAGACTGGAAATGTGCACATTTTCATGTTGACAAAGCAACTCGTTCTGCTGGGAAAGATAAGGTCATCAAAAGGGAAGTGGGCTGTCAACCATAAGCTAATATTGCTTTAATTTAACTTCAACGACATTAGTTTTACTGTCAAATCGCAGAGCTGTAATCATTTAGTTATTCCATCACTAGATCTGAGATAACGGCGACTTTCATTTCTCAGTCATCAGCTTACGTTTCAAATTCATGTCGCCGGCCAATAGCAACAGAGAGAATCATTCTCCAAGTGTTCAGATATCGAACACTTACTTTGTAAACATGCTCTCATTACATTAAAGCGGAGCTACATTTCTTTAGAAAAGTTGATACCACATACACAAAACGCCTCAGGAGCAACTTGACAAATGTGTGGAAAGTACCTGAACTCCAGGCTGTTTGGATTACCAGGCAGAGCCCCTATGCTTTGTGCAGAGACTCAAAGAGTAACGTGGACGCGGCTCTGCCAAATGGCTCAGAGAATTTCTGAGGTAAAAACAGAAAGAAGGCAATTTTCTGATGTCTCATGATCCCATCTTTAACAGCAAATTAATCTAATACAATCAGGGCAGCGGGATCTGTGGCTACTTCTCAGAGCGAGATAGGGAGACATGTGAGGGTCATTAGGTGGGCTCAATGAGGAGCCTGTGGGCTGGCATCTTATATGAATCCCTCCCTTCCACTTTCTCTCTCGCTGCGAGTGCGTGGTTTGAAGAGCACAGTGGTGTCACTGTGTACCTTTTTGCCGAGATGCATCTGCTCCACGCACAGCGAGAAATACCAAAACTTCCTCTGAGGCGAACTCTCCAAACACTGAATAAGTTATTGAGTCTTCTGAAAACAAAACGGCAAGCATCCAATTGAAGTATTTTTAACCCAAATGAGAAAGGGTGAAAGTTACAACAATGTTTTTCTTCTTTTTTTTTTGTTGATGGCTAATTTTTAACAGTCTGACTGCAAATATTTGTCTTGAGAATTATGAGTGCTAAATTTCAGCAGAGGAAAAACTAAACACAGAGGAAGAAAAAACTTTCTTTGTCTAAGCGACTTTCTTTGTATATTTACTTTTTATTACAACAAGCAAATAAAAAAACTAAACAAGACTTAAAAGTTGCCTTAAAAACGTGTCATAAAAACAAGCTGCACTTGCTCTCGCTGCAATTACCAACCGTGGAGTGTACCCCGCATAAAAAAAGCTTTTTTTTTTTTATGATTACAATATCAGATAGGAAAAACAAGCATTGGTGTTTTCAGGGGCCATCATCCCAGTGGAACTAATGGTAGCTTTAACACATCACATATTGCCACTTCAAACCGACCTAAATTCTATCTGCTTCCTGAAACCGGCATTTATCTAAACCTTTTCATTTCCAAAAACACTCAAATCCTTTTTGGCTCTGCTCACATTTATTCTGCGTTATATTTGGGTACAATGAGTTACTGTTAATGCTGCGGGGTTCAGTAATACAGCGGTAATGTGGAGCTTTTCGGGTGATGTGACGGGCCCTACGTGGCATTCTGAAAGTGATGCGTAATGTGGAGACACGGCATTACAGGCTAACCTGACCCTGCTTCCAGTGTAAATCCCTTTTTGAAATACAAAGCAAGCAGGCAGCCTTTAGTAGACTCTCAGGACACGCGCTTAGCGACACATCCTCTGCACTAAAATCCAGCTTTTGTTAGCACTAAATATGGCCGTGCTAAATGTAGCTGAGGGTATGGCGCATTCTCCTGCTTGTCTAACTTTTTCGACCAATGGGGAAAAGAAGCTTTCGGTGTTTTGCTCTAAAACAAACTTTCGGTATTACTCACCAGCAGCCACCTCTGCATCCGTTGACTCTTAATCATCACAGTTTTAGCCGGTAGCTGACGGTCATGCAGGCTCCCTTTTTTCCCAGAGATGGGAAATCAAATTCTATAGGGATTACCCAACATTAGAGACACAAGGCTGCTTCACTGTCACAACTAAATTTGCTTCATTTTCTCCAGATATCAAGATGATCAACGCAGGTACTGGGATAATATTTAAATAATAATATTGCAAGCAAGGCCTCTTCCAGCTTCAGAGCTCTTGAGGTTTCCAACAGTAAATTCCAATCTTTATTTTTCTCCTCAGTCTTACTCATTATATTCTCTCTTCCTCCTCAGTTATTTCAACAGCGTAACTTTCAGATCCAGGATTGTGCCAGATAAATGCAGGTGTACTTAACAAGTGAGAGGCACACAGTTTGAACCCTCTCGGTGTTATTTAAAGGTGCTTGCACTGGGACTGTGGTCTGTCGGCCCAAAGGCGGCTTATTTTGGTCTCTTTTTTATTATCATTGGATTCATAGGGTTTTATTTGCATTTGTAGAAGAACGTTCACATTATTTTGAGTTCAGGGATTTCATATAAATGCTCCATGATCTACCTCTATGCTTTCAAAAACTGAAAGTGTGTTAAGGACCTGTAATCGGGGGCGCTGAAAACGACTTTAAAAACAATTTCGAGCAAATATCTCCAATCAGGATTCTTTGGATTTCAAATGAGCCGAGGGCAGTTTTAGTCAAGTGAAAGGTCAATTACGTATGGCTGATGTTTCTCATTCTCAGATGCAATGTGTTTAAACTGTTCAGTTAAAATATAAATGACCCCCCTCAATTTCTGTTCACGATTAGCGGCTCGTAGAAATTTGAATCTCCCCTTCAATTTCTTTTCACGATTAGAGCTCTGGAAGAATCTGGACACTTTATGTCAGTTTGCCAGGAGGCTGTAGTTACATTTAGCTCTTTTTCCTTCGCAGGACCAGTGGCTCAAATGGCACAGCAGCTACAGAAAGACCTACAATTCCTGGCCACAAATTTCTCTCTGCACAGCTGGCCGACCTCGTCAGAGAGTGAACTCACAGAGCAGGTTTGACACTTACAGCCCGCGATGTGACACGAGGAAGGTGTGAGCGGGCAAGCTTTCAGAAGCTGTCCAATCATCCGACACACTGTGAGCTAGTGGGGGGGGGGGCTCTGCTTCAGGTCCTGCAGACGGCGCATAAACAAATTCCCTAAGTGCAGACTCACAAAGTAAACGACGATTTGGATATCTGAAGCTCTTTTGGACGCTAACAGCTGAACGACTTCTCCGAACGCTGCTTGTGGAGGAAAAAACGAAGAGAAGAATTCCAACAACGCATAATTAAAAGATAAATTTGCCCCCAGGGCGACCAACAATAAATGAACAAGAGTCTCACTTGAACTGAATAAGGCTCAATAGTGTGCATCTCTCATGTGATTTCATAAAACACTAAACAAAGGGTACTTATTACAAGAGCTTCATGGAACAAAGAGCACTCACATTTCAAGCACTTCCATCTCAGTTTCAAGGACAACCGCACTCGTTTAAAAATAAGGCTGGGACTTTTTCTATTAATTACATAAACTAACATGGATGTAAAAAAGAAAACATCCTCGATTCCTGGCAAACATTGGCGCGCACACTCCTGCCCACTAGGTCCTGAGGTCAGGAAGAAATGGGCAGGAGGCCGGGCAGAAGACCTGAGCACAACGCTGATCGGTAGCTGGGATAGGAACGGATTTTGAGTTCTAAAAAGCCCTTTTGTATCACTGCTGGACTTCATACTTACCGTACCATCTCGGTTTTAAAAATGTGCTAGCGAACAGGCACACCAGAGGAAACGTTAGCGGCCGGAAGTCCAGGTAAGGGCGAACGGTCAGCCAGCCCACAGCAGACCAAACCATTAGGTTCAAGGACGGAATAAGGCAGTCTGCATCTGGCAAATCAAACTTTTACAAAACGTTAAAATGTTCTGTCATACATTATTTAAGATGCACTATCAATCTGTACAAATCTGTCAATGCGCTGGAAAAATTTGATATGTTTTACAGATAATAGATAAAAGACATATTTTTGTTGCTAAAGTTCAACTTTAGGTCTGAATGTGTTTCAATTTAAAACTTTTATTTTGCCAAACATTGCGGTTTGATAATGGAAATTAGTTCATTAAGATTAATTAATTACAAAGTCTTTAACGAAAGCATTTAAAACCTGCACCATCACTGCTTGAAACAAATAGACTGGCAAACTTTTTTTTTTAGAAATGATAACAATCTGGTTTAGTATTCACCACCGGGATTGAAGTAGAAATAAAATACATTCTGAGATGAAGCAACTCACAATGGAAGAACTGTGTCTCATTAGGTGGTACACTTATCGGGGAAGCCTTGATATTTCATCTTTGACTCAGGGGGAGATTGGACATGAGCTTTGCTGTTTCATGCTGGTTTGAAACAACATGAACAAGCTCATATAGAGACCACTCACCTCTAACAGAAGCCTCTGTTTGGCATTCAGCTGAAAACCACCTGCCCAAACATCACCGCTGAGAGTTTTTCCATTTTAAATTGTGCTGCTGCGATAGTTTGGCTCGCTTTCCAAACTCATCAGGGTCAGCAGATTCTGGCTTTCTGCACTACTGGCTGCCTTTCCCAAGGACTGATTTTCGTTTTGCCACACTTGACTCGAAGGCATCCAGCACAGTTGATATTGAGTAAGAGAAACCTATTCAGGTGAGTTATGTAAAGCAGTAAATCCTTTTTTATGTAGGTGTTATTAATCCTGTCTGCTCATTGTGTAAATAGTTTCAGAGAAACTCAGCAAACAGTGCAATTAAACAAACATTTAAACACAGCCCATCAAATTAGGATCTAATTATGACCATGGTTTATCTGATCTAAGGTCAAGCAGACTTAGATGTCAAACAAACCAATTACAAGTCCAGAGCAAAGCACAATTCCCAAGAAATGGGTCCTTGAGAGTTTTTTTTAATTTACTGAATTCATTTTTTTTTCCTAACTGGAGATTAGTACAAAATAAGAGTTGGAGGCATCTCAGTACCTTTGGGGGGATTATGCTAAAATGTAACTTTTTTTTTTAACCTTATTCACTGCAGCGTTTAATTAGCATCCCTCAGGTAAAATGCCAAGTCATTTGCAATAAGACACTTTTAAATTAGCATTAGTGTGTTTATGTCATTGGAAAATATGAACAGTTTCACAGCTTTGCTTCTTAAGAAAATGAACCGTGTTGTGCACATTAAAGGCAATTTGGGAGTCATTATGAACACTTAGCAGTAAGGTCTGAAGTCAGTGAGGATAATTCAAAGGATTCATAGCATCAATAAGCTCCTTTGTTACAAATTACAGCAAAAGTAATGTTATGTGTGCTAACAGCACTTAAGATGCCAAGCCGATCCATAATTACTTAAAAAACAGAGATGTGTGCTTTTTAATAAACAAACTGTCTCCTCTGCCCACATCTACTGTGAGCTTTAACAAAAAAATAAATAAATCAAGCTGGCTTTTTTTTTAATGTTCTCCTCTGCTTGCTGCAGTGGAGGTGTGGGATAGTGGGAGTAAGCTGTCCACCGATGCCAGGAACAGGTACAACGATATTTCTGTTTACTTCTCAAACACCTCGAGCGCAATAAAAGCCAATGCTTTTAAAAAAAAACACAAAAAAACACTGCTTTAGATTTCTTGTCAGTGAGGGCTTGTTTTCCTTTCTGTGAAACAAAAGACGTTGTGAGAAGTGAGCTTGTGGTTTTGAAGTCTGGATTTTTCCCGTGGTGGGGCCCAGCGCAGGATGAGCCGACGCTGCCGTGTCCAGTTTTCTGTTCAACACACACCGCACACCTACTCTGAGGGATCACTGGAGTCGGGGCGGGGGGGGGGGGGGGGGGGGGGGGATTTCAGCCTTCCTGCACTGAAAACATCCTTGAAACGATGTGTATTACTTTACCTTTAATCTTGTATCATTGGTTTCAGACACTGGAGAGGAATTCCATCCATCTCGCTTTCAAAGGGGCCGTAATAACCGGGCTGTTAATCTGGAAGGAGACTCTCTCCTTTTCTGCTGCTGCTGTCGGGGAGCACGGAGGCCTGCCGTCCACAGGATGCAACGGGATCAGAGCAGCAATCAGAGAGCAACTTAGGCATTAAGTCCAAACACAGAGGGTCGAACACAGATACTCAAACGACAGGTCAGACAGACAGATGCTTGTGATTTTCTAAGCTTTCTTTTTCTCCAAAAGTGTTGTGTCTTCACATGTTCTTGCTAAAAAAGGAAAAAGAGAGCAGAATGGCTGTGCTTGTAGAAAGATAAAAAGACTAATCAGAGGAAGGGGTGAAGCTGTGATCATCTCCTGAACAACTTAACACTTTTGTCGCCTCTCATCGCCTTTTGCTGGAGTTTCTATTAATAGACCCGTGTCACATGGCTCGCAGCAGCCATCACAGTCAAATCTTAAGTAAGACTTTTTTTTGGTCCTGTAATGGTTAAACTCAAAGTAAAAAAATAAGCAGAGAAATAAGCCCATTTTCAGATGAAGTGATCTCGACTAAGATACACATATCAGATTACTATCTATCATTTCTGCATGTAGTAAAGCAATAACAGCAATAATTAACATGTTTAGAATATTACAACAGTTTTAGCAGAGAGGGGGTCAACTCCATGCACTTAAATGACGTTTTAAACCAATCATTTCTGATAATCGGGGCTGCTACTCGTAACAGCTGCATCTTTGTGGTAAAAAGTGCTGGTAAACAACCGGGCCCGTTTGTGCCGGCATCCTGCAGTCGGTGCTTCGGATATTGCATAACGTGGAGGCTAACGCGACCATCTGGTAACTTAGGCGGCGCAAATAAAAGAGGAGCGCGGAGGCAGCTCCTAATCCCTCACACTCCATCCTAAATATCTGCCAGGCTAGTGCTGTTGTGATGAGGCGACACCACGGAGCTCAGGCGGCCCATAACTTAGCGGACTCGTGGCACACACAACAGATGGACGGGCGCAAAGAACCCGCCAGGTGTGTGTGTGTGTGTGTGTGTGTGTGTGTGTGTGTGTGTTCTCGACACACGCGTGAAAAACTTCAAGCTCCACCTCAAACTTTTAAGTCTCGATTCCGCACCCTTGTTTTTCCATCAAGCATCTGTTCAGGTAAACAACCCAAAACTCAAGAGGCGAGCAGACACTTCCCCTCTGATTACACTACGAAACTCTGCTTTAGCCTCTTCTGTCTTACTGCCGTGTCCTTCTCAAATCGTTGTTTCTGGCTCTTCTTTCACCACACCACTCTTTGCTTCTCTTCCATTTTTAACCACAATGACAATTACTAAATGTTCCACTTCCACTATATATGAATCACAGTCGTAGACATTTTCCTTATGACATTTCCTTTTTGTCGCCATCTGCCTTTCACTTTTCCTCAAACCTAGCCTTTTCTGTCATGGACTGTCTTCTTTTTCCATTACTTTTTTAATCCTATTTTTGTGTTTGATCTCTGGTATCTTCCTCCTCATCTTCTCTGTGGTAGAAACGGATGCCCTGTTGTAAATGTATAGAATCCAGCAACAACCTTCAGAAACTCTCATTTCTGTTCCTAAACCTTCTTCAAAAGGATAATCCTTCAGAAATCCCAAAATTTTTCTTCACTTCTCACAGAACCTGCTCAATCAATTACTTAATTCAAGTAATTCAACTAAAAGAATTAGTAATGAACTTTTCATTAAAAAGAAAAAAATGTTTCCGGCTTCACTATCACCAATGTGATAAGTGGATTTTTTTTTTCTCGTTTTCTTATTGACTCTATAACCGGTGTGTTTTTCTTTTTCTCTTTATTAGTTGAGAACAACACAACGTAAATGAATGAATAATTAGGTTTTGACCATTTCTATTAAAAGGCAGAGCGTTTCCATTCTGTTAATGTGACATCACTTTAAAAAAAAGCTGGTCAGGTCGACTGTCCAATGTCCCAGTTTTTAAATGAACCTTTTTCTCATACAGTTTTCTTTCCTTACGCTTGAGCATCAGGATTTGGGAAAGACCCATTGTTTTATTTTCTTCTAAGAAAACTACAATTCACAAAAAAACTTTCTAATTTCAGGCATCTTTGGTGAGAGCACCGTTGACATCATGAGGGTAAAGAAACATGGACCTATTCTCTGTTCCATGATGGCTGATGATGGCTAAATAATTAATTCTAACAATTTTTGCTCCCACTGAAATAAGTCAACACAACTGGCTAATGACTTTTGATGCAATTGATTTGCATTCTTATTTAAGTCTTTGTCTTTTAAACGTCAGCTTAATGGTAGACTGGGGAGCAAACTTGAAAAGTAGCATTGCTCTATCCGAGCCGGGAGCAGAAATTCCCAAATATCATCATCATTTTTTCAGGGTCTGTCGTACAAAAGAGTGTGCCTTTGAGATAACGGCTTCAACAAAAGGCCCGCCAAACCCAAACGTGTAGATGAGGAGGCACATCGTTTGAAGCTTTGTCAAGAGCAATCAGTGGATTTGATGGGTCCAGTCATGTTTCACAATATTACAGAATTCAAGTTTAATAAAAGGAACGGAAACAAAGTTTAATTAAAAATATGAATTATGAAAAAGAAAAAGAAAGTCAAAGGTTGCAGTTTCTGAAATGGCCACCTGAGGCGCCATTAAATGGCAAACTTCACAGCAGAAAGTTGAAAACGGGGAGCACTAAAACCAGTTTTAGCCTGTAGGTTGGTGTGATGGTTAACATAATTACCTGCTAAAAACAGATGAAGGTTGAAGGTGGCGTGCTTTGGTTTGCAGAGTGATAAACAGTGAAGGCACATGGTGTTCCTTTGGGTTTTCAGTCAAATCTATCCATTCTGTTCCTATCAGCTCTATTTACCATGTCAAGTTCCCCCCTTCGATGAACAAATAATTCTGCGAATTCAAAACAGAAAGCCAAAAAAAAAAGGTCTGCTGAGTTAACTCGAGTTTAAGCTGCCTATCTGATCACATTAGATTATTTGTCTCCCCACAACATTAATCTTTTGGGCACAAATCTAATTTAAACCAACTATTTCAGACAATCACATGCATTTGTCTTTCTGGATTGTTTTTTTCCCCCCCAATATATATATATATTTTTATTAATAGCGCTTCTGTAAAACGTTAACCGACGTGGTCTTGTCCAGCTGTTCCCCCAGAGGTGGACCGACACCAGCACAGAGATGATCCAGCCCACCCCGCCCTGCCCCCCCGCCCGGGTCTTCATCAGGGGAACAAAATAAGCCGGAGACACGCAGCACTTTGTGTCAGTCTTAGCAAACCTCTGCTCCTTGTAGTGCTGATATTGCTTTTTCTGCCGCGCCAAATAAATAAATAAATAAATAAATAACGCACTTACTTTATTTTCACTCACAGTCTATAATTCTCACGCTGGCACTCCTCACTCCATGCAAAAGCTCAACCTTTCACACTCGAGAAAATAAGAGTTCTTTCTCCTTTCTGTGCCCCCCCCCCCCCCCCCCCTTTACATTCACAAACGAAACCCCACAAAAAAAAAAAAACCTAAATATTTCTTCCGGTCCTTTCCTTTGGTATCTTTCTCTTGAAGAATTGCTCGTCTGTGTGCGTCAGTTTGCTCATTTGTTCTGCCCATTCTTTGGCGTCATCTCGCTTCTTCTCTGTTGCGTTTTATCTCTTTATGCTCCTCGGTCCACGTCGCTCTTCCCCTGCCTCATTCTGTTTATTTCTCCTCCAGGAACCAATCTGGCTGTGATTGATCCACTCATCTCTTCTGAATTAGAGTGCCAGAGGAACAAACCACAGTATTAACACCACCAATAAAACTGATGACAGTAATAAAAGGAATACACCGGCATGATCTCCACTCTTGATATAAGTAATGTTGGGCAAAGTTATCTTGGATAGATTTTTTTATTTCCAGCTCTCTCCTGCAAGTATAAGCAAATAAATAATGTGAGTGTACTTACTTTCTAGAAGGTAGAAATCTATTTTTAAGGCCAATTTATGTGATAGACCATAACTTTTTAATTGATGGAAGGATCCGTGTGCAGATCCTGAGCTACTGTGGCCCCGACATCAGGGAGATGGCCCGGCTGCCTCCAGACAGCTGACCAGCAGGAAAACAGTGGGACAGAGGAACTGATATTGAAATGTGCTCAGATCCTCTTGTCTCAGCACATTTTACTCAACCCCGCTTACATCGATACTGTCCAGGTCAAGCTCAGCCGATTGTCGATTTGTGTGACAAATTAATCCCTTCTGGACGCGATAATAAGGCAAATAACTGTATCCAGTAAATCTCAGTTAATGTTTTAGAGGAACAATTAAGGAAGAGCTTATGGGGCAGAGCAGTTGTTCAATTGCTTGCAGATGTGAAGTTACTTTCGGGCAACGACATAAAATCGTGGCTTACCACACAGGTTTTTGTAGAAAAAATGGGTTCCTGGATGAAAACTAACACCTGTTGCACACAAATTAAGCAGCAGGGGCAGTGGTGAGAGCAATTAGACACATGCAGCCCCACCGGAGGACTCCGGCTCTGCCACTGCGAGGCCAGCGTGAACCCGGTGGAGTGCAGCATCCTGAAACCACTAAGAATGTCAAAATAAACAAGATCCAAGATCTTGAAGGAAGTGTCAACAAATCACAGTCAGACAGAAGTTCGGCCTTTAAACGTACATACACTCAAAAACAGAAATGATTGGCTACCTTATAAAGTTCTACCCTAGTCAAACTAAATATTTGTTCCTTCCTAAAGCAAATGCATACCAGATGGTTAGATTTTTTACTAAAATCTGGAGAAAAATAGAGATGTGCAACATTACAAATTCAAAAAGAAAACTGGCGTAACTCAAATGACAGCTACAGATATTAGCAGATTTATACAACTAATTAGTATAAAACCAGTTATAATTTACCCAAAGAAAAGCATTTCTGACTGAAAATGCCTCAGCGGTAATTGAGTTTTACAGTTCATGTGTCCCAGTGAATGGAATTAGGCATAATAAGCACAAGACTCAGATCATGCTGCAGTATGTACCTCAATAGTCTGCAGACCTCTATCAAAAATATAACGAAGTTTTGGCAAAACAAAGAGTCAACAGACGTGGATACACACAGTCCTGAACAACATCCCACACCTGTGGGGTGAAATCCTCCTGCACAGACTCGTCCACGTTCACTTTTAAGCTGTATGTGGGGAGAATTTGGCGAAAAACAGCATGATAGTGACTAATGCCTGTGCAAACTTCAATTATCGATGATTATACTTCCAACTATTGGAAACATCCTACAATGCAGTGACCTAAAACGTCAACAATCTGAAGATGATTTTTACCTTTTTTTCCAGCTTGTTTGTAACAAGCAATGACAGATCCAGCTACGCTCATCAACTTAACAAACTTTTAGGTAAACGAATCAATTGGATTTAGAGATAAGAAGAAGAAGGTACAAGCATGGTCTGTTCCAAGAAAGATAAAAATCCTTCTCCTGACCAGCTGGTAGATTGATTCAGCGACAGTGGCCATAGCTTTTCATAGGTCTAAGCCCTGATTTTTCACCCTAATTTGTTTGCTTCTCTTGAGAGCAGCTCAAACTTTTTGGGGGGGGAAAGCATCGATCAAACAAAAGCAGCTCTTGTGAGCTGATGTGGATGTCTTTGATGAAAGTAGAAGTGGGTGTAATCTCAATGCTCACTAAAAGATGACAATCAAACCCGGGAGAGCTTAGGAGGGTTGTCATCAAAGTCCACCCGATATTAATGCAGGCGTTACTAAATACTTAATGTGTGTCAATGCGGGGCAGGGAGATTTGAATTGAACGGGAATAATTCAGGCATCGCTGCACAGCCATTTCTCCAAACCAGACTAATCTTCTTATATTTAAAGAAAATATAGGTTGGAGCATTTTGACTCCTCGAACTGTGTCACCACTAGTTAGTTCCCCAGAGATTTCAAACTCCGGCTGCTCTATCTGGCTGCGCGGTTCGCCAAAATCCTCATGGTTTAGCGACTGGGCCAAATGTCTCGGAGCTGGCCAAAACAGGGCAATGTGGGACATCCTCTGGCTTTTTGAGTTCTGCTGCACATTACAGAGCCGTGGTATCGTGCCGATGGTTCAGGGTCAAACGAACCAGCAGAGGGTTTTCTTCTAAGAGTGAACATAGAGGCAGCGAGATAGATTATGTCAAATCAAACACCTCTAGATGTGCTTAAAATGTGTTGGTCATGAATTGTTTGCATTCAGAGCATCAGAGATGAAATTTGCTTCGTCTACAAAGTTTGACTCAACACAAAAGGGAGTTCCTGAGTTTTGTCCACAAGATTTGCAGACAACAGCAAGAAAAAGGGAAAAAAGTTTTTTATAAATTTAATCCAGGACATGGTAAACATAAAATCCCGACTGTTTCTTTTCCATACTCAATATTTTATCAAGAAAATCATTTCTGAGCAAGACGCTGCTGAATATGGGCTTAAAGGTGTAGTGAGCACTTATCCTCCTTCACTCTGAGCACAACAAAATGCATGATATGATCATGGGAGTTTTAGTTTGGTTGTTTTGTCCTACTATGGGGTCAGAAAAAACCTGAGTAACATAGTTGTTCTTTTTTTTACAGTTTGTTTATCAGGGGAGAATTATGCAGAACTGTTCCTGTGAGTGAATGTACCAGGAACAAGACCTGTTTTTTTTGCTCAACTGGTTTAGTAAATTAAGTCCACTTAATGCAATCTGTCTGTCTACATCTCATGCATGAGTCACCTCTTTGTGGAGAAATGCACTCAGGGTTTAAAAATAAATCAGCCCTTCGCTACTAAAACATTTGTTTTAATACCCAAGTCATCAAATTCATCACTGAAGCAGTGCTGGTTTTAACGACTTCTCCTTAAAGGGGTCAAAGCAGAGGACAGAGGACGCTGACTGATTCTACAACACAGCAGCTGTGTCTACAACTAATTCTAGAAGGCCTGTGATACTTTAAAGACTCTGCTTATACTTCATACATTGTCCAAACTTATGTTTTCCTGCCAAGAGTGCAGCTGTAGAGTCTGACACTTTAACCTGGTGATTCACTGCTGCACCACTGACCAGCGAGTGAAAAAACATCAAAGCGCAGTCTCTCTGTCACAGGAGAGAAAATAAGAAATCGCTGAGTGATTTAATGTAGAAAAAGCTGTGGAGGTTAACGGCTAATTCAAAGCATTTATGGCCATTTTGCAGGAACCTGGAAAGAGAGAGCCGGTTCCAAATTGGTATCAATCTCAGAGTTGTCTTTAGAAAACGTAACCGGTGTACCGTGAATGCCTCTGAACCGGCCCATCCATGAGGATGATGTATTTACATTCTGAGCTCCAACGGCATAAAAAACAGCCTAAATGAAGAGAAGGGCATAAAAGGTTGAGCCGTCTTTGAAACGCCCACAGCCGTAATACTGTGTAAACCCGCTTTAGCTCGCCGGCTTCTGCAGACAGCTGCCGGCTCCACGGCCGTGGGGGTTTTCCAGAGTTAAACCTCTGTTTTAATTGTATCAAATGTGCTTAATTTAGCGCGGGATTGCGTGCATTACACACAATTTCACTGCATCTAGCATGTCCAGCAAACGCGTGTGATGTGGGACATTCCCATGTAATTCCATGATATTCGGTCGACAGCTGGGAGGAGAAAGACTTCACCTGCAATAAGGGCCCACTTTCATCCTGCTGTGCACGCTAGCCATGAAATGCGACATTTTGCTGAATCTCTGGTTTTGGTTTTATCTTCGCTGAGGCTGCTTTAGTCTCTCTACCTGCCACCGTACGCTGCCTTTACCAGAAGATAAAAGCAGGAGAGGAAAGAGAGCTCAAAACACAGTCAACTGTAGCCACAGTGTTGTGTGTGCACAGTTAAGTTGTAACACTGGGAGTTCCGTCACTTGCCAGACCTCATAAACACAAATAATCAAAGCTTTGGGTGACAGAAAAGGTTTTTCTCACCATCATTGCCCCCCCTTACACAAAGGGGAGGTTGTCGAACTGATATTTTCCAAACAGAGATTACAAAACAACTGGGTTGCTGCCCGAATTGCAAATATTTGTCACCATTAGTTATCTTTTTGATACAGCAAATGAACAGAAGTCTTCCACAATTATTCAAAAACCTAAAATAAATGTTAAATGATTGGTGAACCAACACAAATCCAAAAACACAAAAAAGGGGTGGGAGAATAACACTGATTTCAAGGTACATGTTTGGCCTTTCCAAACAAATTGTTCATCACCACTTAAATGAGGCAGAAAAAAAAACAGACACAGCAACATAGTCCCAGGAAATAACCTGAAAGAGCACAGAGGCAGCGACAACAAATCACTGTGAGTTGTTCAGAAATACGACACACAAATCCCCCATATGTGAGGCAGGTATGGAGGAGGATTTCTACACTGTTTGCAGAGGGTAGTTGTTTTATGGACTAGGTCAGGGTAAGTTTTATCCATTTACATACATTCCCCCTGGATTTTATGAGCAGTTGGCCATTTTTGGGCCTAAGTTTAAACTTCATATGAAAACTAGAATACAGACTAGGCAGGTTATGAACATCCAGCCTCAGTTTTGTGCTTTAGGTTAGCTGTCTGTAGTTCAAATCTCGTCTCAGGTTCTCAGCTGCACAATATGTTATCAACGAAAATAGATTTTTCTTTTAGGCTTTTCATATTTGAACAGAGTGAACTCAATGACAGGAGGTATATTATGAAATAATGTGTTTTTCGAACATGAAATCTTAAAACTGCACAAGCAGACAGCTGTGATTTAAAAAAAAAAAAAAAAAAAAAAGGGAGTGGGCAGGTTCAATTTAAAGTTGCCCCGTCAGCACGTCAAAACTTGGTGTGTTGCAGTGAAGTGTTGTACCCGCCACGTTTGGCAACTTTTGCTTTGAACCGTGTGCACATTTTCCGTTTGTCTTTTTGCAGCGCGACACCTCATTGTGGCTCATCTGTGTGTGACCGCTCAACGGTAATAATTCAAAGTTAAATGGACAAGAAGCGCAAGTCATCCGTTTTTTTCTCCCTCCGAGTCAATAATTAAGAACTCATCTTTGATGGGATGCAGAGTCAGAACCCCAAAGGAAATATTTTCCCTGACAGAAACCAAACTTTATAATTAGATTGAAAAAGAATTGCAAAACGCACACATTCCTTTAGGTTGGAAATGCTTGTTTTATTGCTTTTCTCTGTAGTATTTTCAAGGTGCTGACAGTCCATTATTCATTTAAAATGCAGGGTGCCTCCTATGGAAAAGCTACTGCCAAAGCGGGCTTTTACAAAGGTGAAAATAGTAAGCTTCATTGATTTTCTGCTGTCAGCTATATTTAGTAATTGTTTTATAAGAACATGTGCATTTTACAATGATGTCCTCCATGTCAAATTTAGACATGGAAGGAGATTAGAGAATGATGGAGGAAGAGATGCAGGCATGAATGCACTTAAGCCCGTTTCAATAAACATGTCAAAAGAAATACAAAGCAATTGCATCAATTTGCTTTATTTCCTTTTTATAAGCATCACTTAAACCAACATCCTCATGTTCCCCCACGCAACATTCCGAATCGAACAAGCATTTCTATTTTCAGCTCCCTCTGCCTAGGTGTTTATTTATCTATTTTGGTATATACATACACGTTATCATCTAGATAATAAGTGGTTCCGCTATAAGGACCTAATATTCCATTTTCAAAGACTATTCATCTTGGAGGGAAAAAAAACATGGAATCCTTTGTGTTGTAAACACTGACAGCACGCATTAATTAAAAAAAAGTGTCGCTGTTGGTGAAAACTATCAAACAGATGGACTCAAGGCCCCATAGATGCAAGAATGGTGTCCTGCCAACGTTGGCTACCGTTTGTGCTCCAGAGAGTCGTTCAGCTCGTGGGTCCCTTTACGGCGGCCTTTGTTTACGCTGCTCCTGTAATGAACAGCTGGAGCAAATCAGGCCTCTGAACCCCTGACACATTTACAACCAACAGTGAGAGGTTAATTAACAAGTGGTGCATTCCACTGATCCCCACTGGTGTGTTCTGCTCCTGCTGCCCTATCGCGCTCAGTAGAGGAGAATCAGAACAACCCAGAGGTTCTGGTAGCCAGTCTGACTAATGGAGCTTTTCCACTAGTACCTACTCAGCATGGCTCGGCTCCTTCATTTATAAAAGGAGAGAGAGAAAAAAAATGAACCGGCACGCGAATAGCATTTGTAGTTTTTAGCATATGCTGGTCACAACATTTGCAACAAGTAAAATATGTCCAAATAAGGAAAAAAAGCCACACATGATCCAGAAATGCTGGGTAATTATCAAACTATATCCAGTGTCCCTTTTATATCTCAGGCTCCTCCTCTAGAGAGGATTCAGAGAAGTAAAAGACATACATTTCCATTGCTAGGCTGATGATGATGATGATCAGACTTATCTATCAAACCAAGTAAACAATCAGTTGGTTAAACTACAAACACGTTTAAAAGAAACTAAGACCTGGGTGCGTATTTGTTTTTCTACATCCAGATGCAACTAAAGTTATTTCATTTGGACATGAGTCATCCTGGAAGAAACTATCTAGTTATAAAGTTACTAATCAAATTTAACCCTAATACTTTGACAAACCCATGCTACAGCATTCCAATCAAACACAAATATCATACTTAATATCATACTTACTGTTAGCAAACCAGTATTTATCTGTGACTTTTAAAGAAATGCAATCTCAATGACTTTGTGCTCTCTTGAGTGTATTTGTAAGGGATGATATGTACATATCCCCAAGCAGGTGACATCCTCAACAAGCTGGTACTCTGCAGGCAGAATATTATCCTGTAAAATGAATAATAATGTGAGGAGTATTTTACTTCTGTCTCCATGACTGGGGAAATACATTTGTATTGTCACAGCTGACCATGATTTTTTAAAATCATTTACTATATTTTTACACTAGCTCAGAGTGTCAGAGGGCACATGTAGAGTGCACGGCCACATGGTTATATACCTGATTCCACTGCTTTTTCCTAGATGCTTTTGACCGAGCTACTTTGTGAAGCCATTTTGTAATTTGAAAAGATCCTGCGGCACTCCAAGTACACAGAAGATGGGTTATATTTCCCAAGAGGCCCGGGAGCGCTTCGAGCCTGTACACACGGCCGGAAACCAGCGCGCGTCAGGTAACCTGCTTCAGCGAGTATAAATCAGAAACCGTTCACACCAGAGCCTGCTTCACCTCACAGATGACCAATCAACGCAGGTACCATTATGTGTCGAGTCTATTCTATACATTTGTGTTCTGTGTACCTGGGAAAATGCCGATGCATGAGCTGGTTGAGCTGGCTCTTGCATCATCACCAGTTTTTACAAATTAGCTTGAAGCTCGACCCTTTTGATGCGGAGTATGCTGTTGCAGAACATTTATTGAGCGGTTTGAAAAATGCACCAGCTTACAGTTCTACTTATGAGGCACACTCTCCCCACAGAACTGAGGCAGTTTCGACTCATTAGAGTGATGCTTCGAATCAACTCCTGCCGAATCTTTCTTTAAACCGCCGGTCAATGCTCATAAACTCACATAAGCCCCCTAGTTTCACAGCCTCTCGCTCTGCTAAGGCCCCTGCAGATGTGTCGACCACTGGAGGAGATGTAGATCTTAATTCTTCTAGTGCTCTGATGGCATAACATAAACGACGGCATACAAAGATACCGCAAGGAGCCATGTTAGTTTGTCCCCTCGGGCTACAGTGACTCACCAGTTTTTATAGATCCCGCACAAGGCCTTGAGGTCTCATTCTTGCTCGCTCCTTCCTTTTCTCCCGCTTCCTCTGTCTCGCTTTTGGTTCTCCAAGATTTCTCATGCTGAGTGTTTACTTTGATAATGGCAGTGTTTCACTGCCTGCTACTGGCAGGGCTCCAGCTTGGCTCTCTACAATCTGATAGACCATGGAGCGCTTCCAATTGTAGGGCTGTGACATAATTGAGAATAAGTGTTTTATCTGTCAATCCTTCAGTACGATCACTCAACTGGAGGTTGTATGTTCCAGCAGGTGACGAATTAATTTGATGGGAACCAAAATATTAGATTTAGACCACTCCTGTTTAGCAAATAGAGCAAATAATGCCGTGCGCATGAAGATAAACATACCTGAGCCTGCCAAGAGGACACACGCCCCCGGCGAAAACCAGAGATTCATTCCACACCTATGCAACTATTTTCCGTAAAAACATTTTTTAAAAATCTCCTGATACTTGTATTAGTAAAAAAAATCCCTGATAAATGAAAAGGAAACATTAATTACTTTTGAAAGACTTTAGTGTTATGCCAAGGTTTGCCAAGGAGCTCCTGTAATAACGGCGGCCTGGCTGTCTGTAACTGTCTCGCCTCTTGTGAAAAGCAGTCTTATTGCGAGTAATGAAATATGCAAACCCCTGAATTTGTTCATTTACGTAATCATCAGAGACCTCCGGAAATCCCACAAACTGTATAGATAAATCCAGTACTTTTAAATACTGTATTGGAATCTTGGCAGTTAAATTTCAATGACTTTTTTCAGTTCTTTGAGTTAGAAAGAAGGAGGAGGAGGGTTGTTTCAAATCCTCATAAACTGGAACTGGATCCGTGATAAATATGAGGATATTGTATTGCTTTTGCTATATCTGTGTAGAGAGAGGCTCTAAAACAAAATTCAAACTACTTTATCACTACCCTCATACTTTTCTTCTGCACACACAATCCGTTATTTTCTTTATCCTCTCTGGGCCACTGACACTCAAACTAGATAGACTTTGTTACCACACTTGCCACATTTTCTGCCGTAGCCCGTGTGCCTGTCCTCTTGGGTATTTTTCCCCAAGCAAAGTAGGAGGACTCTTCGAAACTTAAAATGAATTTCTGATTAAATTTGAAGTATGCAAATTAGTTCTAGCAAAATGTTTGTTGAGAGCCAAAAGAGGGGCAACAAAAATTCCAGGGATGCTTTAAGCAGCTACTATTAATCCAGTCACACTCCCTCTTTCCATTCTTCCATGAACAATGCCCCTACAGTGACCCTTATTCTGCAGCAGCGGTCAAGCCTGGTCTTCAGATGTAGTGTATAGAGCACGCTCGGTGTTTCATGCCTCCATATTAAGCTGAACCCGAGCCTCGCTGCATCCTGAACAGATGATATATGACGCAGAGGCTTCACATCTCTACAGCCCGTCCTGCAGCCGGGCCAAAAAAGTGTTGGAAGTGAAAGGGAAAGCGCCATAAATACTGCATGAATTCCTCGGTCGGGGTACCTGACTCACATTTTCAACATCGGTGTGACTCCGGGGTCAGGCTGACATTGTTTTCCGTGATGACAGCTTACAAGAAGCAACTCAAAACAGATCGTGGCGAGCAGACGCATTTCTGAAGTGCAAACAACGTTCTGTATGCTTTTAATTCAGCTCAGACAAACTGGAGTCGACGATGGGTATCCATGCTAGAGAAACCCAAACAACACTTTATTTGAGACACATGCTAATCAGTGATACACAGTTATAATATAGTCGTAGTATGTAGCAGCAAAAAACAAAAAACGGGCATCAAGTTTTGTCCTGAGGCATGACAGAAAAAAAAGTAGCATTTAGATGGTTTTACATGACAGACATAAGGTTCTTTTAGACCGGTGGATGGGTATACTCAGAGCAGCTCCACGGGCATTTCACCACGAGACACCTGATGCATTCTGTAATTTGGCGGAAAAGAGTGCGCGAATTAACAATCTGCTAACATGAGCTGGAAAACAACCTTGAGTATCTGCAAAATCCAGCGCCCCGAATTATCAACACTTATCCTCACTTATGTAAGCCCTGCAGAACGCGTTCTGTGTGCAAAACAAAGGTCCAATCAGTGCACATTACCCACAATAATAGATGAAGATGGGGAGTTTTTTTCGCACCACTACACAACACTTTAATGTTGTCGAAACAGAGAAAACAGGAAAGAGGAGCATGTGTCGCATTACAGGCACGGAGGAGAGAGTGCTATCGAGCCATGAGGGAAGTCACCCACTCAGGAAAGCCGATTTATATACCAGCTGAACTGCCTTGATTTGAGGATATTGCAAATGAACGTCCATCTGCTAGTTACTGTCCTCCACCGCCTGAATGCTGGCACTTCTGAAAGGGTTGGCACCGACAGGGTTCAGGCATGAATGGAATACTGCGGGTGCTGTGGGTTTTATCAGCCAGGACCAGTTACAGGAAAGCAGTTCCGTTTAACAATCTGAAGAGCCCATACACGCACGGCGACTCCCAAAAATCCATCTTGACACCAATATGAGCACAAAAATGCTTAACTTCAAGTATATGTCGGAGATAAGAGTTCAACGGCCTACATTTCTGTTTGGTTTGGGAAAGCAGTGAGGGAACAAATATTTACTGGTTTTAAAAATGTGATTAAAGGGATAAATGAGGCGGATTAGCAGCCTTTTTTTTTTTTTTTTTACTGTCTGGCACACACGGTGTGAAATAACAGGCAAGAATAACTCATCAACACCAAAGTCTCCAGCTGTGGGCAGCTGTGCAGGTTTGACTATCTTTAAGACTACCCTCTAATAAAGGAAGAAATAATTACCATTATTAGAAATGTATCTGTTCAAGTTCACACTGCAAGTTTATTAGGGTTTTTTTTATAGGCTGTATCATTCTTTTCAGCCAAATGGAAATAACAAACCACATCCACAGCTTGTTTATAGGAACTGTTTGCATGGTTGTTGTTTTTTTATATACATATTTTTCATATCTCTTGCAGTGGATGTTTATAGGTCATGTGGAAACTCAAATCAGACAAATCCAGATGAGAAACAATCGGCTTGGACAAGATGCTCTTCGGATGCGAGTGATGCATTCAAGCACATAAAGCAGTAGAGCGTAATTAAAAAGCTCTTTTTTTTTCTTCTTGCAATTCTTTCTATCAAGTCCTCACAGATCCCAAAATGATTTTGGTTAAAACTGCACCATCCTCTACCACTGAAAACCTCCCAGCAGTTTTCATAGGCTAAATGGAATTTCTAATGAATTTGTGCCCCTAAGTATGACCCCGCCTCACCGTTTTATTTTCCATGTAATGAATTAAAGAGGTAAATGCATACGTTTGTGTCTACATGAGCAGAAGCTGATCCCATATTAAGGGCAGAGCCGCCTCATCTGGTTTGAACAAATGTTTTTGCTTAGAACGTCCATTCCATTTAGTCAGAGACGCACTCGAAATAAAGAGAAAATAAACCAAACAACTAACCTTCCATTCTTTTACCTTTTTTAATAAGCCAGCATTGTTTCAAAATAATGAACTATGAAGTGCTCTGTCCTCCAAAACGTCACGTATCCATCAGCCGATTCTGTTTTGACCGACTACGCAGAACCCTCTTGAACATTGTGTTCTCGTTAGTGGGAGTAGAAACAACACACTTCTCTAATTGTCTTACTCAAGTGGCACCCGAGACAATTAGGATGATGGGTGTATATCCTAGCGTTCTTTTTACTCAAACTGCTTCAGATCTTTTTCACTCGGAACCGGGGAGATGGTAAAAGTGGATGAATACTAATGGAAAACTATTTATTTTTCATTTCAAAACACTACGAGCTTGGATTATGATGTTATCTTGTTCAGAGCCCTTTGCAGATATTTCGTGAAAGTGTGTTTTTGAAGTTACATGTTATTTCAATGTATGTTAGAAGTAAATGTAAAAAAAATGAGAGTAAAAATTCCTATTTTCCTCACCGTGAATCTGCACTGATGAAGCTTGAAAGAACCCAGCCCTCCAGGGTCCACTCAGTTGTTTGTATTGTAGATGAGGGGTGAGGGCTCACTTTAGACTGAAGGCTGACGCATGTCGAGCTATTACAAATCTCCAAAGTGGGCGGAGTGGCCTGAATAGTGGGGACCTGACAGCAGACAGGGGTTCCGGCCATGCGGCTGACCGGCAGCCTGGGCCTCCTGCTAGGCCTGGACACCGGTGTGGAGAAGCGGGTGACCTTGATGGAGCCGTGAGATACGGCCAGAGGGTGACAGCAGCAGTGCGCTGAAGGTCTTCCATTTAAGAGCCCATCTTTCATGTCTTTCCCTGAAGAGACAGTCAATCAAAACATGATTTCTGCTCTGAAGTGTCTGACATCGTTTAATGGAGCGTTGCTTTCTTATACAGTGAGCAGCAGATGATATACAGCCCAGCAGCTGATGCTTTGACTTTAGTTCTGTTTATGGTCCCTTCTTTTACTAGAAACATTCATCGTATCCATGTGAAACTGATATGTAACGGCAGAGCTCACGGTGACTTTATGGCATCAGAAATCGGAAGCCAACTCCACCGATTCACCAACTTGCAAGTTGTCTGTTCGAGTTCTCTTCTCACTGTGAATGAATTTCCGAACTTTTTTAAAAAATTTCCTCCTGATCCTTTTCTGCTTTTTCTTAAATTCACAGAGAAAAATTGCAAAATGTTCTGCATTTGGCCTGCTCTGATTCTCGAACACAAATAGCCGACTGTTTTTCAATTATATGAAAAAACATAGGTGCTTAGGGTAAACTGATTTCAATGTCATTTTTTGTGAAAAGCAAATGCATTATTTAGAAACAATGTGTTTCTTCTTCCTGCAGTTTAAAAAACCTTGCTGTTGATAACTTGCAAGTTGCTTTTGGAAGGCCTCTGTTGTTTTCAAAGGAGTGTCTTTCATATACAAAGAAAGAATGGGGTTAAATGGCTACCTTCACTTGTCTGAACTCAGATTCAAAGCGGTTATATATTTAATGCATTTACTTGAGTTGAAGTGGAGCGTTTGAATACTGCATTAGCTTTTTTTTTTTCTAAGCATGATGAAATATCAATATCACCAGGTTCCTGCAATAGCAGTGTAACACAGGATAAATAAGTCAAAACATGAAGCGGGCTTTGGGTTGTTTACAAAGGGAAACTGGCGCATAACCTTCTGAGTATCAAATTAAAATGTTATGGTCAGAGCAGCTCAAGGCTTTTATCCAAGTTGGAGGCTTTTCTATTTAAATGCAGCACCTGTGTGGATCCCACAAAGTGCAGGCTAATTTTGATTGTGGCATCTCGCTAACAAGCTGCATTGTAAGTCGTCGTGTTTGCGAGAAATTGACAAACAACTAAATTCAAGGTAATTCAGTCCCAGGGAAAATGGCAAGAAACTCCCCATTAATGCAACAGGTGTTCTACAATCCAGGAAGGAATAGTATTCTATTTGAATTGACTTGAAAACAACACTTGAACACACCGTACGCAATGCAACGACAAAGTCTCCGTCAGTCAGAGTTGTCCTTCGGGTGGAGAGGAGGGAGTGAAAAGCTGCCATCTTATGAATAGTGCAGTCATATTCTTCCTGCTATGCAGCTCTGTGGCCTTGACTGATTCACTGACTGCTTACGCCTCCTAAAGATTTTCATGGAAATTTAGTGGATTTAACCAAAACTGATAAAGAATCCCAAAACCTGTATACAAGAGATCAAAATGGATCCAAAAAAGGGGGGAAAGTTTATATAATGTGTTACACCAATGCTGTAATTTCTGTAATACTTGGTTTTAGGATTTTATTCCTTTTCATTCCATTTATTTGTTTAATCAATCAATTCATAAGTTCAATTAATTGAGTTCAAAGTAATTCGCTAAGAATTTATAATCGGAAAATTGAATTTTTGGAACGTTTTCCATGACAATCAGTGGAAAAAAATCTTTCCATGGCTATTGTTCTTTTCACACGCATTTCTTTTTAATCTTGTCTATTCAATGTGAATTTCATTAGCATCAACCCTTTCATAAAATACTATTTTTTTAAGTTTATATTCTACTGCCGAGACAGATGTAGCCCAATTCCAATTCAGCAAAAACTTTTAATGGTGCCCTTTTCTGTTTTGTTAGGTAATTCTAATTTTCTATGGGCACATTTGCTCAGTCTTTAGCAGCACTCAGGTCTTCGGCTGACTTCTGTTTATAACAGCAGATAATATAATTATCTTTGTGGATGCAGGGCGCCACTCCATGAGATCTACAAAACAATAGCAGGAATTAACATTAGGCAGTATAAGCACATCTGTTTGGAGGCTTTGAATGTTGCTGCTCCTCTGTTAAATTGAGAGCTGTAGCCACGAGCATAAAGCCCGGGTTATCTGGAACGCTGCACGTCTGCAAGATAAGCACCAAGTCAAACTGCCCCCTGATGGCGCATGGATAGATAAATAACTCAAAATCTTGAATTTTAGGATAAATATGGATAACTTTCATTAAGGGACTAAAATTAGAACCTTCAGCCCGAGCAGAGGCTGGAGTCCTGGAGTTGTTTCACAAAGCTGTTCTATTCATTTACTCTATTTGGTTATCCAATTATCCCCCCACGACCATTAGCCTGCTTTCCTGCCAAACATGTTTTTCTGAAAACCGTCTGGACCAAAGATCTTGAAAGAAGGTTCAACCCTGAATCAACTCTGCCCTTCAGTTTGTTCTCTGTTGGACTGATTCTATTACTATCTGTAATTCAGGACTATCCAGGAGTACTGGTAGGCCACTGAGGGAGAAGGTTTCTCAGCCTTTGTTTATTTTCTGCATGTTCGCTTTTGGAAATTGTTTTAAGTGTCTCAAAACAAAGCAAGACAACTACTTGTAACATGTGTTGGGCTCATGTGGAGTGGAAGATGTGTTAAGTGACAATCCACTCCATATTTATCTTCCCGTTTAGGATTTGGGAGTATAATAGGTATTTTCTACAATCTGAGAGGGATCTCGGTGACTAACTGAGGAATCAGTGGAGTGTGGACTTTGGCATATAAACACTGGAACTGGGTTTCATATTTACATCTACCATCCACGGCCCCTAATGTTCTTCATCTTTGGGCCTGATTACCCCGCATGTCTTTGTCGTTCTGTAATTCGGAACAAGCACTTCGTTGTTCAGGATTAGTGCTTGCTCTTCTTTCTAATCCTGCTGTTGCCAATACTCGTCCCACCTACCATCATGCTCGATTGGCCCGGTTCCCCAGTGATGATTCCCAATCACGATGAGACAATTACCTGCTCCAGCTGGTATAAAAGCTCAGTCACCCTCCCATTCATGGCAGCTGTGATTAAATGGGAGCTGCCAGATATTAGCCTTTTGTTACATTATACATTTTTACTGCTCAATTTGTTGTAAACATACAGTTTGTTATGTGCAAGCTTAACCTTAAATAAGCTTGCGCTCTGGCTCAGCCAGCATTTTAGGCTTTGAATGTTTTTTGTCTTATTCGTATTGAAGCATACATTTGCTTACCTGGAACTGGGCCAGGCTTAGTTAGCAGTTAGAGCCCACTCACATCCACACTTAGTTTTTTTCTCTCAGATCCATTGGATCTAATAGTGTCATGTTCAGGTAGTCAGCAGAGCATTTCTTTGAACTCTTCGCTTTTAGATTGAAGCCATTACTTGCCAGCGTTAGTATCCGTTTCATTCTACTAATTGTCCTGATATATAACCACCCACAGGCCCTGCCTTTTAGGGGCAGTTTTGCTTTTCGTTGCTAAACATCTTAAACGGTTTGACTGAGACTTTCTGAGAATTTAATTTGTAGATTTTTTTTTTCTCCATCAAATAATAAAAACATGATATTTTTATTTCACTGTAAAATAGTATGCAGATCATTTCTGCTTGATGAAAATTTTGTAATTGGATGTCATTTTTAGACACTTTTCCAAAGACAAAGCAAGGAAATTTAAAAAAAAGAAATCCGTGGTTTGCATACCATAAAGATCAGAATAATGAGTGTACACTACATTTAGAGGCAGCTAATTAAATACGACGTGATGCGTGTGTCACTGTGCTCAGTCAAAAACATCAATGGAACTCCAGATAAGGAACTACATCTATTCTTGCATCAACAAACATGTTACTACTAATTAATATTCAGAAAACTTTCATTTTGCCAAAGATTTGAAGTGAATGTCAAACAGCAAAACTTCAAATGCATTCATGTAAAATATATGTAATATATGCACAGTCATCTGTTTGATATGAGCTGACTTTCTGTAATTACTGTGCCGAGACACTAATTACTCGAATTGACAAAGAAACATGTAGCTAAAGTCATAAGCTACATGTTTACAGAATAGCTTACAAGTTTAGAAGTTCAAATGTCCAAAGCTGGATTCGTGACTGGATCTCTGTCCAGCTGTTCCCTCCGTCTCTCTGAATGTCACACTATCACAAATACAAAGACAATTGTTGGAGCCTAATTCAGCCTCCATAAATTCTCCAGTTATCGAGTGTAACTACGAAGAGCATTTAAAATAAAAGTAAGCTATTGAAACTAATTGTTCCATTTGGACAAACCGCAGTCTGATGCTTTCGCTTTGTGGCAAGCGTGCTGCCGAGTAATGGTTGGAGCCTCTTCCAAAAGCGGGCAGCTGACAAACATGTCTGCCAGAGTGGAGAGACAAAAGCCTGTCATATGAAGAGACTGCCTAAACCACAAAATCTACAGTCATACAATACAGTCATACTAAATGCATGATTGGTATGAAATAAATAAAAAACTGACAGGAACGACATCCCAGCTATGAGTCTGCACCAAACATGACACCTATTTTGGGCTTCTTGTGCTGCTCCATGAGCACTTTGAGGTCTGTATGCCTGTAAGTGAGCATCAAATGTCCACAAATAAACAGAAAGTTACATCCGTTTGTCAGTGTGATTAAGGATAAGGCCTTTAATGACTGGATTTGAGACTCTACATTTCTGACTGAACACTTGAGTGCTGCAGAAGCCAGAGAAGAACTCTGGGTAAAGAGAGAGGAGGTCATTTTTGCCAGATAGTCCAGATGGGGGGAAAAAGGTAATCAGCAACAGAGGAAATGCCAGGCACGAGTTCCCAGCTCATACAAAAGCTCCTTCTTTTTCTCATGAATGCGTTGTGTGTATGTGTGTGTGTTTGTGTGTGTGTTTGTGTGTAGTCCTCTCAGCCGGCCCAGGAGTCAGAGCACAGCAACAGTCGGGATCCAGCAGAGAACAAGGGAAAGTCACGCACATCAAACAAACTGTCAAGCTTTACACAGGAGTCAGAAAGAGCCTTCTAACCAGGCCATTAATTAGGACGCTAATAGTTTGGTGTCAGTGCGTATGCTTCATTCAAACCCATCAGGCTCCAGAATTTTAGAAACAAAACAGAACTATATGGAGCTGGAAAATCTGAAGCCTGTTTTGTCAATGTGAAATGCATAAGATTCTTTCTATACACATTTTTCTGATGGATTTTTTTTTTTCACGCTGTGAAGCAGGTTTGCAACACAATGAAAATATAACTCATATTTTTACACACCTTGCTTATCAGTTTTGAGTTAACAGCAATGAACAGGTATTATGTCCCTTGTGTATCTGAAAAATACATTTAAAGAATAAATTAATCAATAAATAAAAGAGCTCTACAGGTTTCCCCCTTAGAGTACTTAATTACATACTTCATACTTTCTTCAACCTGAATTTACCATTGCGGGGGGGTGGGGGGGGTAGACTGGACTGTGAACTACTATGGCCAAAATAGTGTATTGGCAAAAAACCCCTCTACATTAAAAATAAATCTTCAGAACGGCTAATTCTAAAGTATCAAGTAAAGTTCCTGGTTACAAATTAAGATCGCCTTCTCAATCCCGTAAAAAAAAAAAATGGTACCCTAAATTCTTGTTGCTTGAAAACAGTAAGGTTGGAAACATTGCATCAGTGTTGTTTTTAACAAACAACTTGGCATGTTTGGGACGCTTGGATCATTTTTAATTGGCGCATAGGAGCTTTTTCTTCTTTTTTCTTTGTTTTGGAGACTATGAAACAAAACCTGCTCTTCATTTGACTGACTGAATGATTACATTTGCGTGGGAACTATCCCTGTAAATTGAACCCTTTATTTTTCTTGCCTTAAAGGTTACAGTGAAGTGAAGTAGACAGAGCATGAGAAGTACATTTGTGATGAGGGTCCGCTGACCTTCAGCTTCCTTTTGGAATTTGGTCAGTGAAATGTTTCTAGTTTCCACAACTAACCTGCGCAACAAAATATGTGGGATGCACTTGGCATCCCACATATGAGGCATGCTTTTCTCCTGCATGCATGTGTATTAGAACCTGTACACAAATGCAATTTTAAGAAATATTTAAATAGTGAATTTGACTCGTCACGTCAGATGATGGGTCCTGAAAAGATACAATCAGGTCTGAGAGTTGTTATTTTACCTAAATATTAGTAAATAAGTATCATTGCTCCTATTAAAATACTACTGCAAAGTATTCCCCCCACCCTCCTGAATCAGTTCCTTTCTAAACTGTCTTCTAATGCTTTATGAAAAGCAACATTCAGTTTCAGTTTTATCCAAATCATAAGACTAAGTTCCTTCGTTCTCTTGTTGTGTTTTGCTCAGACGGATCTGCAGCAGTTTTGTCCTTCGTGTATTCTTGTTTGTCAAGGATTTGGGTAATCATAGCCCCATTTTTTTATCAAAAATATTATTACAAAATGAATGACAGATTAAAAAATGTATTCAAGTTGTACATAGTACATAATTATGATTTCAAAAGTACATATGAAATTACAGAGTGAAAAAATGGCCCTTAAAGCTGAAGCACCCCCAAAAGACTTGATGATTTGAACAGATGTAATTAGTTACTTCAACCCCTGGTCAATAATGTGCTTTTAATCATCACAGGGTTTCCTGTATTGATGTAGTGGTCAGGATTAGAGCAGCAGCTATCAGAGATTGCGGTAATAGAATGTCCTGCTAAATAATCCATGAGGTTATCAGATAGGATTTCCCATTATCAAAAATATCAGATTTGATTTAGCTTTTTGAGTGGTCTATTATAATTCTCATTTGTGTGAAAGTGAGTTTATCTGAGTAGTAAAAAAGGTTTACATTCAAATATTGAATTGAAGAGTCTCTGATTCATCAGACTTTTATAAGACTAAAGTATATGAGGCGGTCTCCAACACTGGAGATTTTGCTAATTTTGCTGGTTTTAAATCATTCTGTGCTCACCTGTCCCATACCTTATGGAACTGTAGTTATCTTAATTATATGTGATGGGAACTTTTTTCAATCCCATGTCATTAGAAAAATATTCTGTAGTATAAATCAGATTTCATCTGTCCCAATCTTAACCATGCCCATGCTACTTTCTTAGCTCCTCTGAGAGCAGCTCGGTTTTTTCAGACATCAACATTTCATTTAATTCAGGTCGGACATTTAATTCTGGTCTGTTTATTCCCAACACTGAACAGACAGCAAAGGATGTTATTAAAAAAAAAAAAATCAAAAGTTCTTGTTTGTCTTATCTTCAACATAAGATTTTCCTCAATTAATAATGGGCAAAAAAAGCTAACATAAAACAAGGGAATTCTTGCAACACACAAAAGAGAAGTCAGATATTAAGAACAGGTTTTATCTTCTATCTCAAGAGGGACAGGAGTGAGCCGGAGGATGTGCAGGGTTTAAGAGTACTGGTTGATGGCAGGTGGAATAACATGAGAGGAGGGATTAACCTACTCACTGTGAAGTTGATGGGTAAACAATAACTGAGCCACACAGACTGAGTAGGCATCGGGAGTATTGATCTGCCAGCGTTCTGCTTTTTGTGCTGCTTTCTGGCAAGTAAAATACATTTGGAAAGAGACTGAAAGAAGGCCTCTTTTTGGAGAAAATCCACAGGTGAACCGTGGAGGGACAAGCTTTCATTTTCAAACACTGGTTCCAGTTAGAGCTTGTAAGATTATCCAAACTTCACACTGGCATTCTCTTTTTTTTTCTTTTTTTTTTTTGCATCTCACAAATGCAGAGGTCCAATCAAAGTGCTTAAAATGACTCCGGTGCTTTTTTATACATAAGAAGCATTCAAAAGTCATTCATACATGTAGCACTGACATGCTTTCTTTCCATATCAAAATTGACTCAAAATTATACGGACTGATTTGGGGAATATGTTTATTTGATTACAAAGGCTGCATGATACTTAATTCCAAAAAGCTTTTTGAACTCTTCTGGGGAAAGGGAACAACACATCCCATTTTAATTACTCAATCAGACATGTGATTTGCTTAATTATGCATTCAGAGTTTGGGGAGCTGTTTAATTGTTATGAGAGTACGGGTTAACAGTAGAGCTTTTCAGCTTTTAGAGAAGAGGAGCCAGGACAAAGGGTGATCATGAAAAAAGCTGCAGGCGGTGAAAAGATACAAAAAAAATACTTTTAGAAAAAGTAAATACAAAGTGTGTGAATGACCCTCACCTCCTCCACACTGTATTACAAGCCCACTCTTGTATTACAATAACAATCGCTCCCTTTCTCAACCATTAAGGTACCGATGTGTCAGGGGGAAACTAAGTCTGCTACATCCCTGCCTCTGTCCATCTTTATGACAATGACACCGCTACATTTAAAGTTGCAAAGTCCAAAGAAGTAAAAATAAAGAGGGATTTCAGCAGAGGACTGACAAAGAAACGTATAACAAAATTAGATCCAGAAAGGAAGCAAAAACAAAGACCCTAAGGAGAAAATAACATTCTGTGAGTCAGACTCAAGGGCAAAATGTTTTTGGGGTGGACACGAGGCGGCGCCGGGTTTCAAGGTGTGACATAGCTGGAATAGGTTAGGGTTTCAAAACAGTTCAAATGATCCACATTGTGTCCTGAACTCTGGGTCAAAGACAGAAAGTGCATCCAGGTTATGTGCTGCGCCGTCAGACTGGGCTCTACACGCGGAGGGGAAAGAAAGTAAACAGCCTGGGGGGGGGGGGGGGGGGGGGGGCTCTGCCAGAGGAGCAAATACTCCACGATGACATTTTTCATCAGCGGTGAACTGAAGAGCATCCTCGGATAACCTGGCTAACATTGTCAACGTATTACTGCGAACCTAACTAACAAGATGTTTGAGGTCATAGTTAAGTGAAATTAGTGCTTTTTCTTTCATGCCACGCTCAAAATTTAGCAGGCATCCCTTTGATACACTTGTTTATGGTTTTTGTTTTCGAGTACGTCTGCTCACAATTACATTTTTGCTTCTTTAGTAATTGGATCCCTGCGTTGACGTGCACTTTTGCATTGAGGCTGCAATAACACAGTAAATACAGTATATTCCTTGACTTTCAAATAATTAATACACCGTTTCATTGTATGTGTTATCCAGCACTGTGCGGGCGTCTTCACGCAGTTCCAAACGTTCTCTGTGGGTAAAAACTCACCACGCCAGCTTGAGTGACCTGTGGGAGCAGATTTTTCTTATTTTCCTCCAGTCTCATGTAATGAAGTTATGCAAATCTAACTTAATTTGGAAAGTTTCAAAAGAAGCTGTGCTTATTGCCCAATTATAAGCATATCTGCTGGAATGATATTTTCCAGATCTGAGGTGTGAAGTACAAAATCAACAGGCAGTGCTCACAGCCAGAAGGCCCCCCTGGTTTATTATTACCCAGTTTAAAATTCACAAATTCTCTTTGATGATGCAGAGCCAGTTTACCGAGCTTCACGTGGCATTCTGATACTGAAGGACAACGGAAGACCTTTAAGCTGCATCTGTTGTTTGACATAACACAAACATTTAGCTTCTGATGGTTTTTGCAGTTTGTGTAATTGTTGTAATTTTTTTTTTTTTCGTCTACACTGCGACCGGCAAAACGTGTTATGAAAAGTTGAATTACTTTTGACAGAATTTAATTTGCTTCTGTTAACTGGTCTTTTATATCATTCATTGCCCATCTCTACCCTCTTTACCAGAAGGGAGGGAGACATTTAAATATGTCAAATTTCACTACTGAATGTCACTAATGTTTTCTACTGTGGTCTCATTATTATGCAAGTGCAGTTCAGAATTGCAACTGAAAGAGTAATAAAGACGATTTCTAAAGAATTATGGCAGGATACGGATGAATGAAACAAGACTGAAACAAAAGAAAAAGGATGAAGAGCAAAGCTTGAAAAAACAGACTCCTGCTGGATCACAAAGAGATAAATGGAGGGATGAAGGGCTTCGTCTGCACAGTAGGAGAAAAGAGGATGGTAAAAGAGACCAGCTGAGTTTCCTGTCCATTAAAAAAAAAGAAGAAAAAAAAGAGGGGTGGTACTTTGCTAGCTCTGGGTCTTGACCACCCCCAAAGAAAGCCCTTTCAACTCTGCAGAGCAGCAAACAGAAAAAGACCATGAGGCTCCTAACATAAGGCTCATGAGCCGCAGACCTAAAAATGACTTATAAAAATAAGGATCTTATTGGCAACGACAGCAAAAAACACAATGTTAATATCTACTGTAAGGCCAGTGGGGATGCATGAGGGAAACACAAAGCCACCAGAGCTGCACTTAAGCAGCGAAACATCTTTCTGTGTCTTTGATGCTTTAATGTGTCCCGGAACTGAGAGGAGAACATCCATAGAGTGAACCCAGATAACATCTTTATCAGCTGGAACAAATTCTGTGGATTCTTGAAACCTTCCCTCCATAAACCTAAATAAACCTTACCGATAAATCCTGACACAAAGACGTGTGCATTAATCTCAAATAAGAAAAGGTACCAAGGCCCGTTTTCAAAAGTGAGGGGAAAGGAGGAAGATAAATGACTCTGGGAAGCTGCAACAACATTAAACAGGCTGAAGAAGAGAGAGGGAAAGCTCGTGGGAAGATGGGTTGATCACAGGATGAAGATAAATGTGATTGGATGGTGAGTGGAAACTCTAGCGATGGTGGCAGGGCTCGCTCCAAATGTTACGCTTTAAGATCTAAAGGGGCCGCTGCTTTACTTGAAACAAGAAAGAGAGCGGAAAAGAAGAAGGCAGAAAAAGAAACGCGGCTAAAATTGACACCTCGGATAGCTGTTCAAGAGCGGGAAAGAATGGTTTAGGGAAAGAATGGGGAGAGAGGAGGAGTTGAGTCTGTGGAGAAGAAAAGCATGTTATGTTGGAGATGGAGAGAGAAAAATGACAGGCAAAAGGACAGAACGTGGGTAAAACGAATTCATGTAGGCAGCTGATGGACAGTTGAATGTTAGGTTGGCAGTCACTTCTGTAAACAGTGACACTGCATGTTCTCATTTCATCATACTCCACGGGCTGGGAGACAAAACAAGCAAGCAGTGGGGAGATATAAAAGAAAAAGGAGAGCTAATCAGAGACAAAGCTGAGGAGACTGCATCAGGCCCATCGGAGGTCATTTAGATTTACAAGTGTTGACGATCAGAAGCGGCAGACTCTCAAAGGCCAACGGACCAGAGCACGGAAGAATCTGTGCGGGCAGGAAATGCACTGCCTCTGTTAAAGCCCACACACAACTTGATCTCCTAGCTTTATACTGGTTATCATCACAATGATCACACCCAGCCCCCTAATTTTGAACAATAACTTCAGCAAGAAATGAACTAGTTTTAATAAAAGTCCTTTCATTAAATATCTGAGGCGACCGTACAAAAGCTGGAGAGAAAAACCATAGTGAAGACGAGCTTCTCTGAAGTTTGAGTCCTTTTTCAACGTTGGCTTTTAGGACGCATCCCAGGACGGCTTCAATATGAACAAATATATTAGGAGCGGTGCAAGCTCAACCACAGCGAACCTCAGAACCATGTCTTATGTCTTTTGCCCCTCTAAATCCCCTTTCAGTCTGTTTTTTTTAAGAAAAGAAAATGCTTGTTAAGCCAAGATCAGCAACACTGAATTGTCTCCCAAAATACATGAAACCAACACAGAGGAACGAGCCGAAAGGCATTGATGGAGGGTGGAGAGTTTCCCCAGTCTTGTTTGATGTGTGTAAGACCACTGGAGGTGTTTGCGGTGTTCCTACATCCCTTCCCTTCTTAGACGTGTATCGCAGTGGATCGGCTTCAACAACCCCCATCTCACCTCTGCACTTCCTCACATGATACGATCTGCAATACATTTTAGAAACGTCACTAGATAAGGATTTATGGACAGAGCAACCTCAAATCAAGCCAAATTAAAGGCCAAGCAAAGGATATATTTAAGTGACCTTTACACGGTATGAAAGAAGCAGCTGTTGATCTTGAAAACAGATAAAGCTAAACAGAATCTACCTAAAAATGTTAATAACTTATTAGATATGGACATTTGGACCAACACAGGTTCACAAGAAAACGTCCCTTTTAAGAAGGAGCCATCAACAAACCAGGACTGCTTTCATCACTACAGAGGACAAATCCAGTTGTGTGTCACAAACTTCAAACAGATATTATTGTGAAAAATCAAGTCGATATCGTTATTTGGTGATAAAGTGGCGGCATGCTGCGTTCACCTTTTTCCTTCTCTCTGCCAAGCACTGCAGCAGAGTGGGAGAAATCTGTGGGAGTGACCTTTGATGAAGCAAAGCATTTCACTCCCTGTCTGAGTGTTTAAAGGTTTTATGTTAAGGTCAAGTGGAAGAGACTCGTATCAGGTGGGCCCCACTGGCCCAGGCTGGAGACTTATGTGCGCCGCTCTTCTGGACAAAAGGCTCCCAACAGAAAGGCACAGTTCCCCATGTGGGGACGGACAGTGTGTTGGCTTACTCTAAATTATATCAATATCTCTGTCGGTGTTACCTGCTATTTCCAGCTAATTTGGTTGCGACACAGTCCAGCTTCAGACACATCGTGCCAGATTTCAGAAACGTCCCAGAAGCAGCTCAGGACTCGAGTCCGTTTCTGAGAGGAGCCGTGTCAACCGCTGTGGATTAGAAAAGCTGCACAGGAAGTGAAACCTCAGAAGACCAAAGGGATCCACAGGACTTTAAAAACAAAACATTCGGTGCAGACTCTACACCCCTATTGCTGATTTAACCCAGGATATAAGGCCAACAGGTCAAAGAATTTGAATCAGGTTTTTCCCAGCTCATTTTACTCAGCAAATCTAAAAGGACTATTAGTTTAAACTATGTTTGGTGAAAGAAGCATTTTTCAGCTGGCAATTATTTTCAAATGCTGGCAGAAAAAAAAAAAAAAACAGTCGAAGCTGAGGAAACTACAGTATCACGATAAAGAAGCACCTGTAGTTATGAACATACAACAATGATCATTTCGAATATGAAAGACTCGCGGGAGCAATAAAAATAGGAATAAAGAACTGCTTTTGTGACGGTTAAGGAATGATTGCGTTTGTCGCTGGAAAACCTATTAGGGTGTGACATAGCACCTCTGAGTGCCACGATGCAGCTCCGATCTCCATTACCTTTGCCTTAATAAAAAAACATTGTCCCGCTCTTCAAAGCCTCGAGGTAGACTAAAAGAGAGAGGATGAACAATGAAAAGTGGAGTCCAAAAAGGGAGAACATAGCATGAAAAAGAAGGGAAAAAAGACAAGTAGAAGACGAGGGGCTGAAATCTTCTCTTTTAACGGAGCGTCCTCTGAAGTGAATGTGACATTTCAAAAGGCCAGACTTCCAGAGAGGCACTGACTCTTCCTCCATTAGAGTAGGGCACTCCATGATTACACATGTCAATAACATCTGAGCACAGGCCCTGTTCTTTAGACGACTTTATGCATGCACACAAATGAATTCTGACCCTCTTATTTCTCTGAACATTTGCCATCTTTTAGCTGTATAAACTTAAGTGCTTATTAGATTTAACAAATTCGGTTAGGTATACATTTGTTTAAAGAGGCATTATGGCCAAAGAAATGTAACCAAAAAGCCAAAAATCATAAAATGCCTTCAAATAAATCTTTTTAGCTAACAAGATCAGGCTTATAAAATGGAGGGACCTGTTCTGTGTGAGAAAGACAAGACTGCACAGTAATTCTTACATAACAATGGAGGAGGGAGAAATTACAAATGCTTTTTTCTTTAAAAGGAGAGAAGCATTTCGAACCTCTTCTGACATGACATTCCCAAATTAATAGTTACGTTGGTCTGAAGAGTAGGTAGACATCTCCTATAACCTCCTAAACAGATCACAAATAGGCACTTTGTACTTTTTATACCACCATCAACACGGGGCAACATTTGTGGGGATAACAAGTCTGGTAATAGTTGTAATTTGTCTGTTCAAGACAAAACCATTTATTTTTTAGTCATTTTTCAGTAAATCTTAGTCAAGCAGTGTGCTCCTTTTCATTCTACAGGTCCTATTTTTTTGTCAAAGCTACCTGTGTTCCAAGTAAAAACAGTTCAAATAAAATCTAGCCAATAGCTATTCCTAATTACTGCTTCAGTCATTACAAAGCTATAAACTACATATGCATACTTCTTTAAAAGGCATCAATAATCTGTCTGTAATGAGGCAAGTCAAAATAAAGAACACAAGCTTACTTAAGAAAATATCCATATTAACCCAAGATGACCTGATAAACTTTAAACCAATTGTAATCTCGGTGCAGATGAACCATGTTACTGCGACTACTGACAATCCAAATAGTGACGTAAACAAATTAGCCTAAGCGTTTCTGTTTAACTCTGTTAGGGCCAGAGTGCCAGACTGCCAAAGCTTAGTCACATGGCTGGGATGTAATACTGGTGGCCTAATGGGAAACATGCTGCTGCCACACAGTCTTTAATTAGAGACCAAGTCCTCTGACAGGCCCTTGTGTGACCTGGCAAATTCTCTACAGTAGGCACATATGCATACCGAATGAGGGCCATACTTTGGTAAAATACTTGACTGACGTACAAAATCAATGTAATTAGCCAACAAGATAGAGACGCTGTGGCAAGACAATCTGTATTAATGATAGAAAAATCTATCAACCCCTCCCTGTATCTCTCAGTCCTCAATCATGAGCTCATTGTCTCGCTCCTTTCAAGACTAATTTATGATTCTGAGAAAACCATTAGCGCAGAGCCACACAGAGACTGGCACTGTCACAGAGGGTGCTGATAGCTGTGCACAGCCGTGGGATCTAAGTGCCCAGCAGGTGCTGTAGATGGCAAACAGACCTGTTTGCTGGCAGGGTTGGAGAATGTCACTGGATAACTATGATGCTAAGTCATACATAAAACAAAGACACTAATTCTACCGCGCGTGCAAGGGAAAATAGCTTCATCTTAAAAGCTCTTTCAGATGGGGGATAGCAATTACAATTAATACAAAACAACAAAAGAACTCTCAAATAGTGCAAATGCTTGTTTTTCCCTTTTCCTGGCCTGCTGATTTTAGACTCTTCTCCCTTTGTTTTGCAGCTACATGGGAATTTGTTTCCAATCATTCTATGCTGTTTTTTTGCTGAAACTGAAGAAGCCTCTGACCGAACCCACATACCTTACAAAAGAGTTTGATCAGCGCTGCCCATTATGCTCAGACGTGCAGAATATTTACAGTTCCATTCATGTATCAAGCATACATCATGCATACAGGACAATTAAAAATCAAGTACACGTGCAGAATCTTGCTGTTAGCATCAAAGGAGTCCAGGTTTCTGAGTGTGTTCTGTCCCTTTTTGTGCAATATCGGTGTTATCCTTCCCCACCCAGGGTTCTGTTGTCCTCAACCACGGCTGCATATTTGGCTAATTTTGCCGTTTTTTTCCCCTGAACTTTCAGTTTAGCCTCCTTCCTGTAATGACACGATTTGTTTAAATGTGATCCCGGATCATAACCAATAAGTTGCTCAATTATTGCTGTCAGCAGGTTACAGCCCAAATCTGAA
Source organism: Menidia menidia (assembly GCA_907169785.1). NCBI lineage: Eukaryota > Metazoa > Chordata > Actinopteri > Atheriniformes > Atherinopsidae > Menidia > Menidia menidia. The sequence goes on along the minus strand of CAJRST010011112.1, from coordinate 17,241,135 downwards.
TAAGGAGCTCGCATTGTTCCGGGAAAAATGACACGAAATGTGATGAAAAGGCTTGTTACTTTTTCATTGTTTTGTTCATGAATGTTAATGAAGCGGGGCTGAACTCATTTCCCTGCTCTCATATCAGCAGGATGAGGGGAACACCTGTTTCATTAGAAAACTCACAAGTTTAAAGCCTGTGGGATTTTCAGATATATTCAAGATGTGTTTGCAGCTCCTGTTTCACTCCACGCAGCACAGCTCACTTAACTCACAATTTAACTCCGTTCAGCTGAGGCATAAAAGAATGCCTCAGCAGAAAACTTTGCCTTAGCGGAATATGCGCAAAGGTGATGCAATCAGAATCATATTTACGGGAAAGGAATTCAGCTGAAAAAAAATGAGATGTTATCTCTACCATTATAAGGCGAAAGCCTCTGAGTGGGCTGGAAAGGGATGTAGGATCATGCCATTTCTGACATTTTTGGAGTGATTACTGGCTGACAATGTAAATATGTATGTTCATTTATTACATACTACTCTCAGTTAAAGTATGGGGCAGAATCAATATGTAAGGAAAAATACAGATTTTCAAAAGGCAAAATCTCAAGATGTGGGAAAACAAAGAGAAAAATATAAAAAGGTGTCTTATTTAAGGTCTGAGTAACAAAGTACTTTGAATAAACTACAGCGCAGGGCACACGATACCAACGGTGTGGCCATTATGTATGGCCATGAAGACAGATCAAATGGGAATTAGAGGTTTCCCATTAACGCAGCCTTTCCTTTGTATGGACCTTGTCTAGATATGCTGGCCGAAAACACAACGTAATGAGACAGTAAGATGTTGATGTTGCGCTAGAACAATAACTTTGGGAATAATTATGGTTGGAGAATTAGATAATTAGGCCATGGACACATATTGCCAAGATGTGGCCAAAGGGGAGAAATGCACAGTAATGAGATATTTTTGTTGTGGTCACACAAGATCAGATAGAGAACAGCAGAACAACTTACTCCAAATCTGCATTGTGTTGTGTGCCAAGCCAACTTGACCTGAAGGCAGGGCTTTAAAAAAAAATTAAAAAGAGGGGAAAACAGCAGAGCACTTTCGTCACATCTAATTCTTATATCACACCATTTAGACACATAGGCTGATATCAGTTAAGGTGTTTTTTTATATTTTATATATGCGTTTGAAATAATTAGGGCGATAATCACTATCCCAGATAAATACAGCCCAAAATAGAATGATATCTTAGACAGAAACTCTAAACATAAATTGCCCTTTGTCCTGCAGAAAAAAAAACCAGTCCATTTCCCAGAGAAGGGCTGATGTACATTAGAATTATAATGTAGTTTTTAAACTTTGCCTCATGTTTATTTTAATGCAAATGTACATTCAGCATATGCACCTTTAAAATGTTCAATTCTCACCTTTACAACATGTACAACCATGCTGGAGTTACTGTATAAGCAATTTGGGTCAGGACCTGAATGGCAATATCCAAACCATTTATTTCCAAGAGATGTTCACTTGTTTTTTCTGCCACAGAGTGCATTTTATGGGTCACTGCAAAAAAAAACAAGCTTCTTAAAAACAACACTGAAAATTTACTGACCCATTTTTCTCAAACAGTGTTTTCTATATATCACCACTAGACTGGAGATATACATATAACAAATCTCCAGAGGGGCCCCCATAGAGAGAGACACAGTCTCACTGCACTCCAGGAAAAAATACTGCCGCCAGTTACAACGCGCTGGAAACCAAATGAGTTCAAGCTATAGAGAAAATAGAAATATAAAATAAAAAAGGGAGTATTGAAAGAAACACATGAAACCTAAACATGCAGATAGCAGAAATATGTTAAACCTGATATTATTGGAGATTGATTAACTGACCCATGCATTTCTACAACACAAAGAAATGTAAGACTTAGTAACATCCCTTTGACTTCATCGATAATGTATTGTTTCATATTGTCAATATTCTCTTAAGAATGAGTCTCTGAGCTTGCGATCTCCACCTTACAATAATTATTCTTCTCTTGCCACCCTTCCACATGCCTCCTATGCATGCCTCTTCCTCAGCACAGCATAAGGCTACTTAACAGCGTCTTAACTCCAGTGATAAACAACAGACCAGTCATTCCCCTATCAATCAGCCCTGCTCCCAGTCTCAGAGGCTTTGTAATTTCTTCGTCCTCTTGAGGTCTGATTTACGCCCTTCCTCAATATCTGCGCTGCTTTATTCTCTCTTCAAAGCTTTCTCTCTCCACTAAATCTGTGCTGTGTCAGCTCCTCCCCACCTTAATCGGAGAAACACTTCAGTCTTACCTCACCAGAAACTGTCCCACCAAAACAGCCCATTATCCATTTGTTCTCTATAGAGTGCAAAAGAATTCTCTCCAACTTATTGTTTCATTAAACCACGACGACTGAGGATTCCTAATGCATATTTAATAGCACTTTAAATATCAATCTAATGAAAATCTATTCAAAGAATGGAACTCAACAATAGAGAATATACTCCGCACATATTATGAATTATAAATTGCCCTCAGAAGACTTCATGATACCTCCTAAATACGACATGTCCGAGCGGAAACAAGGAAGACTGTGTTTATAAATGCTGCAGAAATGCTACCTTGGGGTGCCCATGCTGCTCCATGCCTCCTCCATTAGATGTTTGAAAAATTACTGGGATGAAAAACGCCAAAAGCAATCATCAATTTACTGTTTGAGAGAAAATGGTTTTAGCCTACAGCCTCTGTCTCAAAAGAATCGAATTAACTAAAACTTCTGATATTACATCTCTGAGCCAATTTAATCACCACAGTACAAGCAGAAAAGACAGCAGAAAAGAAAAAGGCAACAGCAAGTAAATGGGAGAAAAGCCTTTATCTTGCGGAGAGATTTCTGAATCCGAGTAGGTTTTTCTGCCTCTTCAGGGCCCTGTGTGTGTTTGTGTGAGTGTTGTGGGAGAGTATTAGGACAACTTCGCAGCACTGTCCCTAATCTGGCTGTGAGTGAAAACTGACCTGGTGCAGCAGCTTATTTTTGTGGGTGAAATCGTGGGAGGGGAAAATATGGACAGCTGTAAACTGGGATTTTTAATAATGTGACCCATCACATTCCCCTAAATGGCTCAACATATGTCAAATGAAACCACTCCTGTGTTCTTTAATGTGTCCGCAGTGGTTCCCATTAGCGCCATGTGGTAAACGATATGAATATTTTCCAACTGAGATTTCAAAATAGAAAGAAAAGCAGAAGGGCGAGAATTCGTTCAAGACTCCAGCACACAAGCGGTGCGTGTGCGAGAGGCTGTTTCTTCGTGTGAGGAGTCTTCTCTGAAGACGTTTCAAGTCAAGACAAACCACCTAAATGGGACCGGAGAGCTTTTAGGGTAGTAATGATTTGTAAAATGAGACAGCAACTGAAAAAAAGTTATTAAAGACTGGTGTTAATACAGAGGGGATCAATTTTAGTAATTAACTTAGATTCCAGTATATTCTATGACTCAGAAATGTGTCACTTACATTATTTGATTCAGATGCTTTACTACCTCATAAACTACACAAGCCCTTGTCAGTTATCAAGGTTTAATTGCAGAAATTGCAAATGTGCAACAGGAGAGTCGTTTTTTGACCCAACCCACGTGACAAACTAAAACTTGACTGGGATTATTATATCTGAGCCAGGGACGGCTATGCATAATGGGATAGAATCTAATACCAATGAACAGAGCAGGGATTCTTTCCTAAAGAGGGGGGTTAGCAACCGAAATCTGAACATGTGAATGCTGTGGTTACAGTTCAAAAGCATCTAGCAGTACATCTTGAAGAGTTTTCACAAATTGGAGCAGAGAATAACTGTGTAATAAATAAGGGAAGAAGAATGAATCAATTAAGTGGGACCATGCCAACATTCTATAAATGTTAGAGCTGTGAGAACCACTAAAAGTTTGACCTCACACAGTTGACCAAAGATGGCCTCTTAAACTTAGGGTCAACTTTAGACTTTTTTCTTCTTTTTTTTTTAATATATGCAGCAAGATTAACCGTTAAGACTGAGCCATATCTTGATTTTCTAAATATCAGATCCCAAAATCAAAGGAGAGCACCAGAGTAATGATTTCTGTAGAAGTCAGGTTTTAACCAAAGGTTTGAGCACATTTGGCAATTAATTAGCTAGCATAGTTAGTATATTCCAAAATTCCAAAGTAAATCATCAACTTTTTCAAGTTATTTACCTGAAAAACACAACGTATATAAGCGATTATTATATAGTCAAAATTCTCATCTCTTTTTGGTGGAAAAAGTCTCCAAAAGTTACATGATCAGTGGCATGCGGCTGTATTTTTGTTGTGTTAAACGCCAAAACAAAAGGATTATGGCCCGTGCACACAGAGACAGAAATCTCTGAAACCTTTTTAATTAAAAAGTCAAAAGTAAACAGACTTTTAGATTTATCTGAAGTGTAAAAAAAAAACAGAGAAAAAGAAAGAAAATGTCTCAGTTGGATCAAGTGAATTAAATGGAAAAACATGTTACCTCAGTAGGGAATTTGACATTTTTCTGCATGGGCAGACTTAATTTCACATCATTTTCAGTTCAATAAATTGTGACATTGATTTGTAATACACGTGCGCATTCTGGTCTCTTCTTCTGCTTACTTGTGCTTTACTCTCGGAATTAGACTTTCACTTATCTTCTTTCAACCTAACGGTGGCACATTTACAGAAAAGCCGGCACATTACCGCAAAGACAACGCTCGGCTTAACAGAGACGAAAAACAGTCTTTGGAATTGGACATGACACTTAGCACAATGGCTTTAGTGCACTCTCAAAAGTGCTCAGTGAAGCATGAACTCACAGTAAGTAAAAGTTGAGGGCCCTGCAGAGCAGCTGATTAATGTCATGGGAATATAGCAGAAAATGTCCACAAAAGAATAACATGTCACTGTGAGGGCAGCAAATAACGCTTTGGTGGATGATTTTCTGTAAAATAATATAAACAAGAGAAGGATCTGGGTCAAATGACATCGCAGACAACATTTTTCCAATATCGTTTTTTAAATACCACCATTAAACAGTCCTACTACTGCAGAGTTCTGCTTGACCACTCAGGACAAGTTTAAACAACTGTGTTTATCTCATATCAGCATACATGAATCAAAGTGGAGAAATAAGAACAAAAAAATGTTGTTTTTTTAAATTGCTACTTTTTTTCAGAAGATAGATAGATAGATAGATAGATAGATAGATAGATAGATAGATAGA
>CAJRST010011112.1:17208091-17235858 GCA_907169785.1 Menidia menidia | reverse complement strand
TTATGAGTTATAACATATTTGCATCCCCAAAGACCAAAGATAAAACATTCTAATGACAGCCTCGCTCTCCCTGATCCAGCCAAACAATTAATCTGTGAGATGCATAAACATCCTTGCAAATGCACTTCAGCTCCCAAGTGGCCAGCACAGTGTTTTGGGGGGAATGTGGGTGGGCGGGGTGGGACAACTTGCCTGACACCAGAAAAGAAGAGGAGGGGAAAGTTTTAATAAAACAGAAAAAGAGGGGACTTGGAGGGAGGCAGAGACATTTCCAATGCAAGCTGTGAGGTAAAGTATAATGCATTATGAAAACATCACTCGAGCTATGCAGGAGCTAGTGCACTGTTAGAAAGCCGAGTGCTGTTGGGATACTGAAACAAATAAACACTTCACAAGCCTCTTCACGTCATGCAGATGTGATGGTACCACAGGCACTACAACCTGAAGTAGCAAAAATAAAGCAAAAACCAAAGCACCACAGGGCCTGGGTACACAGAGGCCACCAGCGGAGAAATGAATTTGCATCAACATCCTCCAACACACAGCTGAATGTGCTCCTCTCAAACTCACTGAGACAGCCCCAGGGCTGAAGAGAAGAGGTCTGAATGCACATTCATTACATATGCAATGTCATTTTAATCTATCCATGATTCTGTACAGAATCTTTGGAGAAATCATTTTCTGTGAATATCCCTAAAATGTCCCTGTATCTGAATCCTGTGACATGATGAATCAGATCTTAACTGTCTGATAACTTAGTTTTGTCCTTTACGAGCAGCTGCTTATCAGAGGTGGCATGTCCAAACCATCTAAAAGAGATTTCAGTGGCCAGATCATGTTAAAAGAAACAAGAAATACTGATATCGCTATTATTATTTTTAAATCAAGAGCAGCCAAAAAGATAATAAAAACACCTTCTGCTTCTTTGATAAATCACTTACTCTGTCCTTATGTTGATCTATTTCGTAATGGAATTTTTTCCTGTTTCTTCCAAATGGGGGTGTAGTGCAGATGTGTTTTAGGTTTGAGTGATAACAGAGCTGCATGCAGGGATGTCACCTGATAAACAGCAGGTCTTTGATGGTCAATTAAAAAGAAGCTAAGATAAAAAGATCTTATAGAGGGACACAACCATTAAAAAAGCCTTAAAGAACATTCTAAAAATCATCATTTAATAGGCCCATGTTCTCCTGCTGTCAGCGACACAGATCTGAGTGTCATCTGCATAGTTGTGCTTGGACACATTATGGCTGCGTATCAGCAGGTCCAATGGAAGCAAGTACAGATTGAACAAAAGGGGTCCCAGGACTGAAGCCAGTGGAAGTTTACAAGTTATTCACTTGCACCACGAGGAGTCTAAAAGAAATCAATGGACCGATGATACTTTATTGGAAAGATCTTTAAAAAAGAATGTGATTTCGAATATATCTGGAAAAGTGTTTGTAGATCTTCCCCACTCAGTTGGCTGTTGTGTATTACTAATGGCTGTTCAAGCCACATTGTGATTTCAGAATTCTGGCCTGTGAGAAGTGTATTTTGTCGCCTGCACACACAAATCCACCAGGTCCCACTCATACAGCGGCCTGCAGCGCAAACAGATGGAGGGAGAAGAGTAACATGGACCTCACTACACTGCATGGCCAGCTTTATTTAAGCTGACCCAAAAGGTGCCGACAGCATGGCATGAGAAGCCCAATCCCGTTCACAGAAGCCACATAACGAGCCTTGTAATGGAGGACTTGCTCTTTTTTAACACCAACACCACCCAAAAGAAGAAAAAGAACTCCCTCTACCCTTGGTATAAGTTTAGATATTTGTTTGCAAGTATTGCCAGAGAGAATTGGATTGTGGCACATGGTGGAAGTCGTGGTTTCGGGTGCTTAGATGAAAAGATATTTCTGCATATATATGCACCCGCAAGACTGTGCCTACCCACTGTCTCCTGGCAAGCTAAAGTGTGACACGATGAGCAGTTAAGAGGAAGAATACCAGCTTTGTGTGAAAGCATATGCTGGAGGAGCATAAAAACAAGGGGAACAGTGAAGAGAGAAGAACAGAATTGAGACGGTCTCCCTCAAGCCTGTTCCTGTGGTTCTGGATCAGCGACACCTCAGGAGGAGGAACAGAGGGAGAGGGTGGGGGGGGGTGTCAGTTGACTTGGGTGGACCAAAACAGCCTAAAGTACAATCACATCTTTGAGTTAGCACTCACCCAGCAGCACAATTTAATTCGTTATTAGGAAGAGAATTAGTGTCTAAGACTTCATAGATAGTATTACCATAAAAACAAGATGTTTAATTTGAAATGATAACCATCTAAAAGGAGCCCCCATTAAATAAGAAATACTGCTTATTTAATTCTGTAATACTAAAAGCTTTATGAACCACTAGGACAGACATAGCGTCAATCCCATATGATGTTGTGGTTGGTTAGATACAGGAAAGGCAATAAGAAATAAACTTTTCAAGATGAAACAAAGGCCGCTAATCTGATAATTCTGTAAGTGCTACAGGAAATCGCTTTTACGTATCGTGTTTTATTATCAAACTACTGTACAACTAAGTGTTCTAATGGAAGGCCAAGATGAGATGACATGTAGATGCATGAGTTGATGCGATTGGTTGTGGTTCTGAAGGGGGACACCCAATACCACTTCAAAGGAAGGCAGACATCACCATTTCTCAAGTAAACAAGCAACCTATACACAGACCAATCAATGCTCTTTGACTTTCATCCCGCCGAAACACAAACGGCCTGTCATTTAACCACTCCAGCTTCCTAGTTTGAACTGTGAGCTGTGAGGAATGAACAGTCGGTGAGTCATTTTGGAGGAGCTACACGTTACAACAAAAGGGTGTGGAAGATTATGGTGTGGACTCAACCCTTCAAGGAGATGGGACACACTTCTAACCTGAACCCTTGCCTTTCAATAATATTCACATGTTCATTCCTGTGACTAAAACCTGCAGGTAAACATTTCAGATGAAAATGACCTCACTGTGCCCACACAATGGTCAGCTGAGTCAGTGGCCTCTTTTACGTATGCCCTTTTAAGCCTGAACTATTGAGCCTTTGTTACTCATCGTGTCATCGTGAAAGCGCAGTTCACAGAAGAAAGAGAATCAAAGGCCCTGTAAACTTCCCACCACCAGCCCCTCGGAAGTCGCATACACCCGCAAATCCATTGGTTCAGAATTAAAAGAAAACTGTCTGGATTATAAATTTAACAATATTACTGCTACCAACTAAACTCAGGGTCTCAGGAGGTAGTTTATTGTGAGTACAAACAGAATGATAGATGTCTCAACACCAGAGGCTAAAATAAGTGATGAGTAGGTATTTTTCAGAAAGGCAAGGTAAAAAGTTCAGATGTACATAAGGAGCTACAGAGCAGAGATGCATATTTGCAAATCTGCATTGAAAGAAACCAATTGAGGAAGAAGCGCAAACATCTGGTTATCCTGTCTCCTGAGCACCTCCCACTACAAGTTCATATGCATGTCCAACTGGTGCTGGTTCACTGGACACGCTGAAGAGTTACATATTTCATCTGGCCTTGATGCACCTCAGAGTCCCCCAGGGAGAGCTGGAAAAATAGTGAGGAGAGAAACATATGTACCGCCTTAGCCTGCTGCCCATACGTCTCTCTGCTGTTAGGAGGCTGTACGTATGAGATGGAATTTTGACAACAGTTACAGCCTACAGAACTCGTAACAAAACAAGTAAGCAAATAATTCCCATAAGAACCTCTTTGAGAGACAGATGCAATCACTGTTTCAGATGATAGACTGAACCGCTGCTTTCCCCTGACACAAGACACTCAAAGCACTTCAAAGCACCATATGCAAACCAAATAAGCTCTCAGCTGGTTAAAAATTAATAAACATAATTTAAAAAAACAACATAACAACAGCCATATTCATATTCTTCCTCCATAGTTTGTTTATTCAGCATGGACACACAACGGCTGAAAGCAAGATACAAGAATCAGCTTCAGATGATTACTTTTCTTTTTACCAAAAAAAATGTGCACGGGGTCCTATTGTAATAAAGCTTACCTTTTACCATGAGATGTTGTATTTTATGACCGAAAATTTTAATCATCATAGCTATTACATTTCACCCCCTTTGCAAACAATGTCATAAAAAAGTGATAGTGATGAGAGTCTACTGTTGCTATGGTCCCTTGTCACATAGCAACCAAGTGACTTATTCAGTATATTTTCAAAAGAACAGCTGTGACAAAGGCCTTGAGAACCCCAAAGGCAGTAAAGCCCCCAGAATATTCACTATGGGGGGCTGAAACAACAGGCTTCCACACACAAACAGAGGAAGCCTACTGCTTGACACATTCACATGGGCAGGGACCAAACGGGCCAGTCCCACACTTGCTTTTTCACAGTGAGCTAAATTAAGGCACATTTGTCCTACCTTAATCTGAGGCAGCAGAATGGTTCGTTCTTCTGGGGAGCGGCCCGAGAATGGATTGAAATTCAGTGGTCTAAAAAATAAATAAATAAAATTGTTAGGAATCCTAAACTGAGGGCTGAAAACTATGAAAGCACTGACAGATTTGAAAATGAAGCCAAGCACAGATTTCACACAGACAATAGGGAGGCAGGCTCCAATTAAGACTAATTAATATTAACTGAAGAATGGGTGTACATAAGAGGCACCCATGTGAGTTCTACAGAATAACATTGAGATTTTAAGAGCGCATGCATGCATGTGTATGCGGCTTGGTAAGCAAAGAGGGTCGTGCCACACACAGCGTTCTTTTCTGACTGTTCAAAGTGCACGTGGCATAATCCCCTCCCAGCAATGAATACTTGCCACCCCAACTATGAGATAAGAGGGGGAAGAAAGGATAGGAATAAAGCTTTCAATGATTGAACGTGTGGCATCTTCAGAGTGATTGGGTATTCACAACCAGACAAGTTAAATCAGTAGTAATGGGGAAGACACTGATGCACTCAGAAAAGACAAATGGGAGAAGAGGGGTGTGAGATGTGAAAGCAAGAGAAAACTTCTGACTCAGAGCTCATTTGATTGCAGAGAACAGATCTGTCTTATCCACCATGATGTACTCGTCCTCTATACACACTCATTTCTTCAGTACGGCAGTCTTTCATCAAACCAGTGCAGATGGACATTACAGCTTCTGTTAATAAAGTCTATCCATTTTCTCCCAACTGACACCACACAGTCGTCCGCTCTTGCAGGCACAAGAAAGGAGGATTAGCTCATGTACTAACATGACACACACACAGGCTTGCTTTCTCTCCTCTCCATCAGAGGGTGAAATGACATGATACCTCTGATCCTGTCAGAGCCTAAAAATACACAATATAATAGGGTTGAGCAGTGCTTTCAATTTCTCCAACTTTTCACTACCTTATACATACACATCAGGATGCCTTTTCAAGAGAAAAAAAAAGCAGAAAATTCTCTACAAGTAGATTATAATTCTTAAAAGAAACCTTTACACGTTTGTTTACTCCTCTGTCAGACCACTTATTAGCACTTTGCCAAACTCCAGTGAAGTTTCATCATTAGATGGAAAAAAGTAAATGAGTGTTAAAGAAGCTGCACTGCATCCAGAAACAGCGTTATAGCCAGTTAGTGGATAAGGGTATGTTTTTGATTACAGAAATTAACAGTCAAAACCTTAGACACAAATTAATACATTCTAAATGAGTGTATGTGTCCACACTGGTAAATTACAAACAATTTTTATAGTATGGAAACATAACACCTGGTGTAGAGGTTCATTGAAACTGGATTGCATTATGATAATAAAAACGGGATCTACATTAAATCAATCAGAAGTAACAGGGCTTTATGCAAATACATGCAAAAAAGTTGCTTCTTCAAACTGGTAAATATTTAACCATTAAACTGTCAGGGGAAAAAAATACACCCCTAAAGGGAGATCTTTATCAACCAGATGAGGCGCCATCTTTCTCAAGTGATTATTTTCTGTTCTTTCTTTTTTTCTAGTCTTGAAAAAGACACACGCTTTCAAGGGAACAAACTAGCCAGCCCAAATGTTATTGGTGCTAAATAAGCCTACAGCTCCCTCTTGAATGTTTTGTTACCGTATTAGCATAATGACTTAGCTGTGTGCGATATCCTGGTATGTTCTTGTGCGATTAATTCGTTCTAAGCTCAGCAGAACGGCCCACGGAGTGTCTTGCGTTTGCAAGTACTCAACAAGAAAAGGTTATTCTGCCAATCAAATAAGATTTCGAGCAAATACTAACAATCCTTTGGGCCATTAGGTGTTCACATCTGTTCACCTGTCTCCCTGAACGCTGCGTAGCACCTGCGCTGTTAGCTAGCAATCATTTGAGCCCTCTGCGCGAAGCAAACACCACCACACCATCTGTTTTTTGAGAGTCCACAGCAAGCGTTACAAAATACGCATTTGTTAAAAAAAATATATATTCACAGCAATTTAAAAACGCACTTTCTCAAGCCTCACGTGTTTTCTCCGGTCTGCTCGAAAATGCCGTTCATCTGAAAGTCGTTCCACTTCTATCCGGATTCCGAACAAACATGGCGCCCGGAAGTGCCTCAAGATTCGGATTCGGGAATGGGAAAAATGACAACAAAAGAAAACTTTAATATCTTAAATACTCCAGTCTTTTTTCTTCAAAACGGTCAGCCATATTGCTGAATGCATTGAGTTGGATTATTTGATTTAATGTGTTCATTTGAATTAACCAACTTTCCAACTTACTGGAAATGTACACAGTTGTGGTACAATCTTGAAGGTAGTCGTTGAAACCAGTCTTCCATTGGCATAGACACAGCTCCACATCATATCAGAACTCTGGAGGAAAAAAATGCTGTAGGACAAAAAAAAAGGTGCTTAATTATCAGTACTATTTTTTCAACTTCTTCAAATAAAGAAGTTGATGTAAGATTATATTAAAGTTGGAATGTATTATTTTGGGTTTGAAATCTGAAGGTTTTATGACCAGCTCATTATGTTGTTACTCATATTTTATGTCTGTTAGGGGACTGGTCACAAATACCACATGTATTAAGGGCTGCATTTCCTGTTGTTGGTTTCCACTGCAGACAATATCATGGCGAGGCATTGAATAAGACTGGGACTTTAAAGGAAAGTCAGTGGTTGACATTGCATTGTGTGTATGATTCAATATTTCGTTTGTTAGAAAGCTAAATCAATTGTTAGGATCTCTTATTTTTCACTGACAAATTGGGCTCAAATTTGTTTTTCTTTTCATTAATTTTTTTCTGGGCTATGTTTTATGGCTGCAAGATGTTTGTTTTTTTGCACAAACCCAGTTCATTTGAATTATTTTTAGAGCAAAATTGAAGTAAAAGTAAATTGATTTCAAAGCTATTTTATGAAGAATGTTTATCAATTCTCAGCATGAGCCTTTTACAATTTAATTGCAAACATGATGAGACAAAAGTATCAAATAGAGAAGATTTCACAGACAAAGGAGTATTAGTGTAAGGCACGTTTGTCCTACCTTAGACAATTGTGACAATTATGGTTCTATTTTCTTGTGTAATATTTGTTTTAACACATCCAGATTCTGCTGAATTTAATTTCATCTTCACCAGCCCATAGCAGCTAACATTCTTCTCGGGCTTTCTGTACCAGCACATTATAAATGGAATCCATATGTTGAACATGAATATTAGAAGGAAAAGTATCACATGTTTCATGATGACCACTGGGAGTGTCATGGCTCGTCTCTGTGTTGCCCTGTCATGGACCAGTAACCTCCTCGGGCTCTTCCTCAACAATAACAGCGGTCAGTAAATGATGGTTTCCTCTCAGAGGCGTTCAGGGACTGAGTGTCTTGCCTTTGCAAAGAATAAAAATTGAGGAAAATACTATTGGCTTGTATGTTTTTTTTTCTTCACTTTTATTAAATTATACCGTGGTTGTAAGATTTCAATCCCATCATCTGACGTCAGCTTAGGTCTGTTCTGAAGACAGGCTTCTCTTTTGTTTCAGACCTATGGGTAACACCTTTTTTGTCTGATCTGACTGTTTTGAACAGCCTAGGTTATCAAGTTGTGGCAGATATCCAGCCGCTTGTCAAAAGAGGAGACAGAAAGGTAGTGTGAAAAAGGCAGAAAGCAGCTGCCAGTCAGATATTACTTATCTCAGGTAAAGGTGCTGAGACTATAAATTCAAAACGAAAGTACTGAAGTTAAGTGGCATACTGTGCCTTGGTTGAATGATAAGCATCGAGATTCTGCATGTGTGCTGTGGTGCTCACTGAGTCAGTTTTAATAGACAGGGAAATGAAGTGCTGTGCACACTTGAATGTGTGCTCAGCATACTACATTCAATGCATATTGAGTCTCTGTCTCCTATCATTCTTAAGAAGTTACTTTTTTCCCATAGTAAACAGGTATTGACTAGGTTGGATTTGCTATTCGCTCATATTAATTTGACTTATTACATCCTTCTCTCTGGGTGAAGGTATACTAATCAGTGAAAACACCAGGAATGAGTCCCAAAGGTTCCAAGTAATTTGGTTTTTTATCATAATATGAACATCATGCTGCTGTCACCTTGTGGCTCAATAGGCAGAAAAAGGAAAGAAGATGCACTTCAAAAATCACAGTAGATGAGCTGGTTTCTTCACCCCCCAGCCTCGTATTCAAAGCGGAAAGTGAAGCTCACGTGCAGCATACAGGATGATTTCCCCTGACACGATCAACAAAACACCAACGGAACTTATACTGCGCCCAAGAGCAAAAAAAAGGATCTCTTTTTTTCCCCCAATTTTAAACTTGATTTGTGATTATTCTCTGAATCCATTTCCATTATTAATTTTTATTTCCACTTTGGATCAATGAAACAAAATACATGCTGATATCTTATCGTGTAATGGTTGTACAAGATGCATGAGGTCGTTGGAATTGATCTGAGGTTATTTAATTGGTTGCATGACAATTATGATATCGATACTTATGATCGACTTATCGAATCTGAAGTCTTTTGAATTGTGTTGAAGCTTGCCCATATTTCTAAGCTAAGCTCAGAGCCACAGTGCTCACCACAAAGTATAAACCTATTCTGTCTGCTACTCAGTGCTCAGCACATGTATGAAATAGTTCTGGTCACACACAGTTTTAACCGGACTTATTTGGAAACAATCATGAAACATGTCTGATTGCACCAGCAGCAGTCATACAAATAGAATAGACAGAATTCCTTGTAAGACTTTGTTGGAATCAGAATGAACAACCAAATAAGACACAAAAGAAAGTCAATGCTGTTTAGTTTATTTGGAAAAGGAATAAACACAAGTCCTTTCCAGATGAGATAATGGCATCAGGTGTGTTGTCTAATCAGACCCAACCAGTTCCAACCCGTACCAACATATCTTTTAGGTTTTACGGTCAGACAGGTGACAGAACAGTAACAGTAAAGGAGGAAGGGTTGGAGGTCCTGTCAACAACGACTGGTTTAATCCTGGACTTCTCACCTAGCAGAGGAGTCTCAGCTTGCCACATTTTGAACCATAGGCTCCAAGCGTCTGTTCATGCTGTTTAATGAGAATTCATGTATGTTATTTTCCAACTCTGTGTGTGACTCATCATTTGCAAAGTTATTGCCAAGCTACATAAACATCACCCCAGTCCATTCATGGTAATGTGTGAAGATTCTAATCCTACAAATCTATGCCCCACTTATGCTTTCCAACAGTCTGTTTTTCTTTACAGCAATTTGCAACAAAAATGTGTCGACAAGAATTACACATTCTGTCACATAATGATTCCTAATGGGATAATTACCATAGTGTCACTGATACGAATTGAACTGAATGCTTTGTTAAATCTAAATTTAAACTCGAAGTGTGTGTGAGTATGAGTGTGCATGGTTGTCTTATTCGCCACCTCAGAGGAGAGGAGGGTTTATGAAGAGCCAATCTCTTTACATCTGTACCTCTTTATGCCAGGAAACAGTCATGTACAGATAGAACTAACACAGAAATGAAGATCGGTACGCTCATGATTAATTTTGTATTCTGTGATGGCATATTTTTTGTGGCTGTCAAGATATCACAAGTCTTTTCAAGCCAGATTTTGGGTCTGTCAGCTATGCCGCATCATCACTATGCCTCATTATCTGACTCAAATACACTCTTAAATTGGTTTCTGCTGCATGTATGTGCTCCTTTGCCATGGCTCTTCAGCACACTTTCTGAAAAACAGAGTATTCAGATGATTAGTCCCCCACCCACATTTTAGCTGAATGCAAAATGAAACACATTTGTGCAAATGCTTCTAGCACCACGACACGAGGAACCATTCTAAGACACATCAGTAAATATGACTGTGATAACTGCTTCAGACACTGCAAGGGTCAAAATGATGCAAAAATATGTTTTAATAGGAACAATAGGAACATCAAGCAGTGGAGGATGACTCAACTATGTGCTTTGTATTCAAGAAGAACAACCTAAGTATGCGTCACCACCCTGGGTCGCCTGTTGGAAATAAAGACATCCATAGTTAGTTAACTGACTAAAACATTGCTTAACATTTATAGAATATCAATATTCTGTTATCACTTTGTCCTGATTCATTGATGTTCATCTAACTCTTAACTGCCAAATAAAGCAATTCGGGGAAATGTTCTGCCGTCAATCAGTAATACCACTGCCAATCAAATTACCCTCTTCGCTTTTGGCTCCCCTCTTGTCTCTAATCACACAGTCAGCTGCATTTGTCATCTGGCACACAGTGACAACCACAGAGGAAGATCTGCGCTCACCAATCACACACTGCAACCCCCCCACCGTATTATACTGAAATGGGAGTGTGAAATGTGTCGAAGAAGCAAACCAAGAACACATAAAAGAACAATTGCCCATAAAAGCCTTTGGATATATGTGCCAAGCTGTGCATTTGGCTGTGCCTCTGCAGATATGAAAGTTTCAGACACACAGTCCGGCATTATGGTCCTTGAGTTGCAGAGAAGTGTTGATACCGAAAGTTTTCTTAAATGAATTACTTAAATTTCACTTTGGGGGCTTTTCATACTTCATTTACAGTGTGTGTGAGTTCATGGAAAAACTCATTTCAAGATAATATTATTTACATTTTCCTCAAAGTCTTCATAATACACATGCACTATTTTGTTTTCTGTAATTATTGTACTCTTTCACACGTGTTATTTGGTTTGACTTTTGATTATGTACCCCTAAAATAGAATTGTATTACTTACAAATGGCTGGTGGTTGGGCGGCAGGGTGGTGTGGTGGTTCGCACCATCTCCTCACAGCAAGAAGGTTCACGGTTCAAGTCCCCGGGGGGGACCAGGACCTTTCTGTGTGGAGTTTGCATGTTCTCCCACTGTCTGTGTGGGTTGTTCTCCTGCTTCCTCTCACCTTCCAAAAAAACCTGCATGTTAGGTTGATTGGACATTCCAAATTGCCCTTAGGAGTGACTGTGAATGTTCATGGTTGTTTGGTGGTGACTGGCCAATCCAGGGTGTACCTTTCGCCCATTGACTACTGGGATAGGCTCCAGTTCCCCCAGGGAATAAGCGGTTACAGAAATGGATGGATGGTGGTTAGGGTTAGTTTTGTTCATTCCCCCATAAAAGCAACTCTGCTTCTTTTGTCTCGCTCCAGATCCATGAAGGCTATCTGCAGGTGTATTTATTCGTTCAGCTATTGAGGGGCATAAATTAGACAGTGGATATTGTAAATTGTCCAACACTACGTGGCATTACAGAGAAGTGTTCTATTGCTAAAAAGATTAAGAATGCCTGTTTGATACAGTCACACCCACACTTCCTCACTGAAAGAGTCCAGTATGCCAAAAAATGCTTCATTCTGTACGAAAGGTATTTCCTACATCGCTGACAGCCTCCTTTGAATATAATGTATGTGAAGCGCAGGCTTAAACTTTTCACACCACACTTGAAGTTTCCTCGTGATGAAGAGTGGCCTCCAAGCCATCTTTCATGGTGACCTTGGAGAGACATTCCAATTCCAGTTGATGAATTTGAAAACAGCTGTCTTACACATCTCTGTGTATTCTGTACATCATTCTGTACCTTGGAGGTCAAACATCCAAGAAAAGTTAGCGCTGACAAAAAACAGGTTTTTTTTGTAAAGCAGTGGGACTGAATAGAAATGTTTTGCTGCAGAAAATATGTAACTACACAATTGTAAGTAGGGATAGCTGGAGAGGATCTGTGCCTGTGATTCATATTAAATACTTCAGGGAAAATCACATCAATGTTTTGTAAAATTACTTTGACATTTGATGCTTAACATCGCCAGATGGCTAGCATGAGAACACTGTTGTGTTTGTGTACTTTAATATTGTGGAATAATCTTTCCCCCCTTTTTTGGATTATTTTACAGAGTGCTATTTACATAGGAAAGCTTAGGGGAAATATATATCATAAGGACCTTAGATCTCTTCAGGTGTAGGGTACTTAAATTGGTTAAGCAACCTCCTTATGTACAGAAACTAAAGCTTAGGCTGGTTTCTGTGTGTTTGAGTCTTGACTTTGGCCCTTCACATGTCACCCCCTCTCTCTCTCTCTCTCTCTTTCTCACAAAGTCACAAGTGCCAAAGAAAGATCTTAGATGTCGTCTCTTTATTTCATCATCATATGAAAGACGGGGAGGCCTTCATGGTTGAACTTGTGGATTTTTACCTTGATGTTTTGCATTGATGAATGTAAGAAATGTTTACACGCTATCAAAATCTCAAATGCCGCCACAGGCGGAGGCGTTTCATCTTGCTTGCAAATCCTAACCTTCTTTTTAAGCTAAACTTTTACAACACAATATTCAGTGCTACACACACACAAAAGTAGATGAGTGTATGTGCAGGTTGAGAGGTAAATGAGCAGTGAGACTGTTGAGCCGGCGCTAACTGATCCAACAGTTCTTGCTATCTTTATCTACTGACCTCGTTGTTGGCTCTCATAGTGAACTAAATACATTCTAATTAAAAGGAAAAAAATGTTTGAAACCGTAATGTAGCATCTTGATATAATGACCTAAATGATAAACGAATTCTGAGTGCATGTTAATAAGTAAGTGCCTTGTTTTGCTGTGATCTGCCTCTTCCTGTGCTCATGCTAATCACATTAAATCCCTAATCCACATCACTGATGAGAAGCCCACCGCTGAATTCACAAGAACTTTCAGAACAGCATTGCTACTTTATGGTTACACATCCACCGGATGAACTGATGTTAGAAGAAACTAAATCAATGCAACTTTCAAAAGAAGTGCCACAACAACAAAAAAGTAACCCTATTTAGGCTTGAGTGAGTCTACAGCGGAGGGGTGACTAATCCATGTATGACTGTATACACAATTAGTTTAAGTTATTAAGTCGACCAATGAGTTTACCAATTTAGTTTGTTTTTTCATTATTAGATCGACCTTTCCATCCTCTTAGAGAGAAAACAGCATTAATACAACAGTCATGTCAAATTTCCATTAAGCAGCAACCAGAATTCAAAAGTAGACTTCTTGTGAAAACTAAGTGAGATGCTCTCTAAACATCTGACAAATATTAGAATCTTCTTTTCAACTGGATGAAGTGTGATTAAAAAGATCGGTGGGTCTTAAAAGAAGGACTGATCAGCCTTTCATAATTTGAGCAGCCCTTGGTTGACAGTGTGATAACATTAGGATGAGCTATATCTCAAATGTCACTTTACACATGGAAGGAATATGTGGTCCACTAACAATCCCATTTCAGTCACTTAATGTTGAATACATGAATGTGAAATACACCAGTCACCCACTCACAGATAAAGTGAGTGACACTGCTTATCCCAATATAATTTGATGGTCTGCAGAGAAAACATCTTGTTTTGAATCTCACCACCAACCTCAACATTTTTACAGACCTCCCAGGCCGGCTGCATAATGGAAAAGACTAACAAAAGTGCAAGCAACTGGAAAATCCTTTGTTTGAATCATTTACATAATAATACATGTATCTGTTTTTTTGGCAATCTGGCCGAAGTTTCTTCTAATCTGAATTCCGCCACATCCTGATTCATTTTTTAAATTCAGCTGCTGCAGTGAGCTCACGACCGGCTATGGACGTCAGCAGGAACGTGTTTTCTCCTCCGAGCTCTGCAGGAGGGGAGTGAAATGGATACCTATGAAATATTAAGGGAATTTGATTTGAGTTTGACTACACTTTTATCTTTTACAATTGAAAAGTGCTTATGGAATATTCATGGAGAAGTATCAGGAGCATGAATCACACTACGGTTTATATGAGTGAGAAAAAGTATGATTTGAAAGGTGATACAAAGCTGTCTAATTTTTGTGTTGTGAGAACAAATTGAATATAACACGTCAATTATTAAGAGATGCAAGGAAACTATTTGTTCTACAGGACTAGATCAGTTTGTTCCCCTCAGCTGTTGCCTTAGTGTTTCTCTTAGCCTATTGCTGTGGTGTGTTGTGGTCTTTACTCAAAAAACAAACACAGGAGCTTCCGCTAACGTGACTTTTTGCTCAACTGTGCATTGCCTAATCTTGAATTCCAAAAATTAAACTAGCCATAAACAGAAAAAAAATGACTTTCATCTCATGACATTCATCACTGTCACCATCCATATCATTACTATTACAGGCCACATCCTCACCGCGCTGATAAGGATGAAGAAAGTATGAAAAATTGATGGGTTATTAGTATCTCTTATCTAATGAACATTCCCATTGTGCAAAACATGAAACCTGTGTGTGCAGCTCTTTTTTCAATATGTAAAATATAAGAAAGGGAAACTACAAATGTGCACGTCATTGTTTGCGGTGCTTGACACTGGTTCAACTCCAGGGGGGGAATTTGAACCCCCTTGAGGGTCACGAGATAATCTCTGAGGGTCGTTAGCGGTTAGCGGAGAAGGAAATGACACTTTTGAAATTGAGCAATGGTTTATATATTGGGCAATCGCTATAAAGGTTTTTTTTGGGGGGGGCGGTTGATCTTTTTTTGGTGAATTCTTCAAAAGTCTGCATGCATGTGTCCAATGGAGGCAGGTCTGTGACCATCAACCTGATTATTCTGAGAGGTCCTGATTAGAAAAAAGGCTGACAACCGATGCACCAAAATAGAACAGCCATTATCTGGAGGGAGTCCCAGACCAAAAACTTTAGTGAAGGCTGAACAAAGATATTCCCCACTACATTTTTATGTTAGAATTGTACTATAACAATTCAAAACGTCGTATATATATATATGATGGAAGTGTTTACAGTGTGCCTGGGCTACTGATCAGTATAGCTCAGAAAGGACATGACACTTTCACATCCAAACAGAACATCCTGTCCAATTTCCTGTGCCAAAAATCACACACACACACACACACATACGAGCTCATACTGTGTATAAGTCAATAAACATCCTCCTGTCATATTCTCATCATTCTCTATATCCTTATTAACAATAATTTCACCGGCACAAAGAGCCAAGAGAGGTTTTGGAGCCCAAACTGATCTTTCAGTCTTAAGTTTGAACCAATACATGAACATTAATTCTCAACAAAAACTTGAATATAAAACAGGATAGGCTGTCAGGCAACCGATATGTACGATTTATCATGAAACAAACTGTTTTTCCAGCGTTTTGGAGTTTTTTTTCGAGGGAAAGTGAAGATCCCTTTTTATGATGCAAGGCTGTACACGTGCGTGTGCATGCGTGTGCCCCTGGACCAGCACATGCAGTTGTGTACAGAGAGTGTGTGTGTGTGTGCTGACTTTAAAAAGAGCCTATCTCTTTGTGCAGGGGAGTGTTAGTCATCTGTTTCTCTATTTTAGGCTCAAGTTTGTTTCTCCTTGTGTGTGCTTTGTTTTGGAGTGCGTGTGCTGTCTTATGTGTGTTTATGTTTATCTTAGAGTGTGTGCGTGCACATGCGTTAGGGTATGTATGTGTATGTCTGTGTTCAAATGAAGCTTGTGACCTTTCCACGATGGCCTGGCTAAATACAGAAACACAAGTCTTACTCCCCTCTTCATATTTGGCAACCTAGTCTCACACAACTTCACAAGTCATGCCTCTTATTGTGTGATGAGCTGCCAGTTTCATGCTGTTTATGTGTACACGTTAAGCAGACGTTATCGCTTTAAAGTCTCATTGGAGTTCAAACAAGGCCTCTTTTTAACAGCTTATGAAGTTATTAAACTGATGCCAGTGCTGCCCATGACAATCATGTGACAGCTTTGCTTCTCCGCTCTTTCTTTATCAACACCAGGAGGCAAAATAATGCGTCAGTGTTTGTGTAGCTGAGAAAAAGCAGGCACTTATTGGGACCCCAGGGAAAACAGAAATTAGCCTCATTCCCTGAACATACAGAATCTTTTTTCTACATACTCAGAATGCTATTTTCTGTTAAATATCACACTGTGGACTCAAAGAAATGTTCTGCTTTATTATCTCAAACTGTGAGCCAATCCACAATGTTTTAAGAGACTGTTATGTTTGATGAACTGGGTCCTCTTAATATATTCCATGTTACAATGTTGCTTCAGCCAGCAGCACTCCTGCTAACTATATGGATGTTCTGACTAAGTGACGATAGTCTGATTTGACATCTACAGTAAAGCTTTCTTGAACCAACATAAAATGTTGTGGGGCTAAACTGTTTCCTCCTTTCCTCACCTTTGGCCCTGTTCTTGATAACTTTTAACCTGTCTAGTAATCTTTGATTCTACAACACCAAAAATTATATGTCCCTTAAAACTAACTGTCTAACAGTAGTAATAAGATCAACACAAACACCCATAAATATGCAAAAAAATTACCAATGCACAAGTAAATCTAGAAGTCTTTCCTGAATTAGCTGGCTTTACATCTACAAATCATAGGGACATCATGAAACAACTTCACAAATCCTGGAGCAATCAAGAAGAAGTTCCTTTGGTGCAGCAAGCAGAAAAAGTGTTTGCGTCCGTATGTTAGATAACCTTGATCTACGGATCAATTCAAGGCGCAACAAATGAAGCAGGCTGGTCTATATTCATTAATCATTGACTGATAAACTTTACAGTGACTGAAAACATGGAGCCAAGAGCCTCGCTGGAGCCAAGAAAAGCAACCAGTTCACATAAAGGCACACAGATTTTTGTGATTTTTTCATTATATTTCAAAGGCTCATTTCAGGCAAATGATCAACAGCGGTTCTGCAATAACAGCTTCATATTAGATATTAAAAAGCAATGGAGCATAAAATACACTTCATGAAAATTGTGCTCCCTCTATCTGTACGTCAGTTAAAATGCAGATTTGAGATGTTTTCAGTTCAGCGTGTGCTTTTTTTTGCTTGATCTTTTCCATATTTGCCTGTGTTCTCTATATTTTCACATGTCTTTTGATAATTGTTGCACTTGTATTTGTACGTTGGTGGAAATGTTGTCTTAATTTGCTTGTGCTTGTTTACTCGCAGGTGTTTTCCCGGTTCAGCTGCAATGAGAAACAGCGTGGCACAATCTCTATCTTGACTTCGTTAACAATTTTCCGATTACAAACCCAATAGCTGTTGCCATGGCTGGTCAAATAAAGAATAAACAATTTATTGCCAAACAACTCTTAACTCTGTGCTTTAACCAACCCCGTGCAGGAAACCCAGCAGGCTCAAAATGCCAACATTCTAAAGGCCAAGCTGGGTTTGATCCTCCAAACTGTAGGAGCTCACACTCAAGTTTGTGCTGCTATCCTTTTTTGGGAAAATGCATGAAATTCCATTTTATTGTGGACAGCCTAATCTAAACCCTAAACCCAACTTTAACCATGACCAATTCATGCCTAACCCCAACCTTAACCTAACCTTCACTCACAGCTTACTCACTAATGCTATTCAGCACCCTAGAAATGGTGTTTTACCCGATTAGGACGGAGCTTCGATCCCAGTGAGGACTACTGGTCCTATCCAGGTCAGTAATTATGTTAATAATGGTCCCAATAAGGCTTTAATGAGGTAGCAAAGACCAAAACCATGGTTGCGCGCACTCACATGCACACAGAGTGCTGTTCTGCGAAACAGTCACACACTGAGTACTGAAACGATTCTTATCATAATTGCCTTGGCTCCCTAAAAATGACATTTTTATCACAGACTTCACAAAGCAAAAGTGCATTTTAATATCTCCACCTTCAATAGGCAGAGAGCGTGCCCATGTTCTGCCTTTAAATTTCTCATCCTGCCTTTTGGGCGTTTTCCAGAGCCAGAGTACGGAGTGAGAAAATGTATCTGGTGATATGAACCCTGAGGAGATTTGAAAAAGCAAAACGCCCTCTAAACACATGCATATTCATACTGTGGAGTGCAACATCCGTCAGGAATGTCAAACTAAAAGTTAGAGCAAGTATCCGGTTGTTAGTGCTCACCTTGGGATAAGGAAATATACCGATTTCTTCCTTTCTTGTGTGAATTAAAAGCTGGTCTCTCTCCTGCGCTAGTTGGCCTCCCCAGCCCACCCGCACCAGAGGGTCCTCTGTTTCCAGCGACCCCTGCTTTGTATTCCAGCTCGGGTCAGAGAATCGGGAGCTCGGGGACAGTGTGTCAGCATGAATATACAACACTGTAAGCAGGCATCTCACTGCTCCTGACACTTCTCCCTAAGTTATGTGCTCACCTCCTTGTGCGGCTTAAATCACAGCACTGTTATGAATATGGAAATTAAGCAGAGAATATGAAGGAAGGCCACTGCTTTGCCGTGGTGGCTTCCTAGCCCGGAAAAGATGTGCGAAGGCAAAGCGGGACGGAGAGGCTCGACTCGGCTGCTGAGAAAGCTCCAAACTGCCCATCAGCATAAATCAATCACAATTCAGGAAAGACCTGATGACCTCAAATGTAACAGGCTGTCAAGTGTGTGGTGTGTGTCCCTGTGAGTGAACTGGACGTCTCATGACTTGAATACAACTGCCACAGATGGTGCAGAACGGCATATTCAGTATGTGTGAGTGTATATGTGACATTTGGCAACATACTCTAATTCCTTATAGACTTCCTCTGTGTTTGTTGGCAGTAGGCGACATTATGCTGTTTCTCCTGCAGGCGACTTCTCATGTCCCACTGATAGGACATTTCCCAGTGACATCTTGAACAGCCATCAGCTCAGAATGTTATGGACAATTTCCTGAAGTTGTGTTGCCATTCATGGCCATTTCACGACAACTGGAAATTGCCTTAGACTGCATTTAGCTTTAACATGCGTGCGAGAAAACACCATAGCCACATAGCTCTCCTACTTGGAACACGCGTTCCTGACTGTCCTCTGGGAAATTGCTGCCTTTTTTTCCATAATGCTTCATTATATGAAAGCGCACGAAATAAACGAAGTGGAGAATGACTCATGCTTTTTCAAGTTGCTTTATTTCCAAACTGGACGGGGGCTGATGACAGATGGGAGACAGAAGATTGTTAAGCTTAGGCCCAAACACAGTTGGGGAAGAGACAATACAGGCGGTTTCAGGGGGAAAAGGATGGTGATCAAGAAGCAGATTACTGCATCTGCCCCCTTTAAGCCATAATTCTTACTCCTCAAAACAAACACAGCAGCAGTCTCACCACATGAGGGTATGGTCGGTGACTTAGAGCAGCACTGCAACTCATATTTATTGAAAACAGCCATCAGTCCGTGACATCTGCAGCTATTTTTGTCATATTTTTGTAGCCACAGTTCTGCAGAGAAAATAACCGTTTCAAATGAATGTCTGGGACAGTTTGAATAAGTACATGGAGCCATTGCTCACAACAATTTAATTCAATTAGTTATTCAAATATCGGCAGCCCTGTGTGATGTGGATTGCAGCTTTAATGTCCCATCTGAAACAGCTTGTGGGTGCTTCTGAAATTTTCATGCGCGATTACTGTTGCAGATGAAGGTTGACAATTGTAGCAGGGGTGAGGAGATATTTTCTGCTGTTTGCTCGATGTACCTCTAATGAAACATTTTATGGTGCTATAACTAGATGAAACTATGACAAATGTTACCTTGCAGGTTCTGTATTAAGCACAATACTTTCTCCTTCACTTCAACACAAATACAAACTCCGGACTTAAACATTCCCACGAAGCATCCTCCGAGCCAATTTTGCTCTCATTTCTAACTTCAAAATTTGTACATTTTTCTCATTCTTTGTTCAATTTGCTTGATTTTCGGAGAAAAAACAAAAAAGCAGGGAAACTTAACAATAAATAGGTAACAGACAGAAAATACAGAACAGGTTGAAATAAATAAAGGTGTTTTCAATCTGAACCCGCTGTCACAAACATAAAAAATAAACCAATACTTCATCAAATCAACACAGAGCCAGGGATCACTGAGTCGGGCTTATGTCCTATAAGGCTCTATGGTCCCTTGAGGGTGATCACTAAAAAGCCATGTACTCAGAAACCATTACGGATAAGCACTGACGTTCAGTTCAATAACACCGTCTCGGCATCGTCTGTCAATCTTCCCACTGGGTGAAACATTCATGTGACAGACACCAATGTGATGCCTGTACGGGCAAATCTGTTCTCTGCTCTTCAGTGATGCAGTAGATCTGTAGTACATAGCAGCCAGAGGAGGCACTGACACTTTCAATAGAATAAAAAAGGAAAAACATTAAGGTCAGTACGCATGCACACACCAACACTTACATATTCACACACACACACACACACACACACACCCACCCACCCACACACACACACACACACACACATGCATACGCACACGCATACACGCACACACACACACACTCATACAGGTCAGCAGAGTTAAACAATTAGTAAATTGATGTTTTCCTGCTGACAGCCCTTGTCCCGTAGAGTCAATAAACCTGTGTGCTGTTCACAGTTAGACACATTTTCTTTTCTTTTTTTTTTTTCAGTGTCATGGTTAGAAAAGGAAAAAAAATACATCTTCTCCTGCCACCAAGCAATACATCAGAAGTGCCAATACGGAGGAGATGATGTGCCAGAGGAGTAAGGAGAAAATTACTCTGCCACATGTTTTCAGAATAACCCCAACAGCTGTAATTAAGAGTAGAGTCACACATCTGGAATTGCATTGTTTGACTGTCCTTTGTAGTGATATAAACGTCCACCTGGTAAATACTGCTGCTTAGGACAGGCAAGGAATCGGAGAAAACAATCTTTGCAATCGCAAATATATAAACATTGCAGATTTTTCAGTCTTCAGCAGAGCCACGTCCCAGAAAGACGCTCCAAGTGACATTTAAACCGTCCAAAGACTGAAGCAGCTCGCTGGATGAGATGCTCAGGTCATTCTGTTAATGTAATAGTCTAGTTAAACAGGAAATAACACGTCAAGAGGATGACGGGGGTCGCATCACCCTTTTTTCTACATCTCCATTACATGCATGTGATTTTCCATGTGAAGTCCAACATCAACCACACTTCCTTTCATTCTTTTGTTCGGTAAAGGTGAAAGCCAGGATTGTGTCCATTTTTGACTGCTGCAAAGCCAAGAGCAAGGTGGCTTTCCACATAAAAGTCCACAAGTTAAGTTTGAAAGGGTGCCCTTGTTTGTGCTATCACATCTGAGATAGTTGGAAACCTTCTCTTGTTGTTGTACTTTAAAATCAAGGAACACATGTTTGCCCTGAAGCTGGGCAAATTAAGACTGCAGACGTAAGAAATCACCACTAACCTTGTGTCCTCCTTGTGCTCTGTACTGATAAATAAAAAGGCCCAAGGCTCACATGTATCTAAGGTCACTTGCCTTCTTTATCCATTAGTCCTGGACAACTTACAAAACATGATATAGATCTAATAGTCTTTATTCACACTGGAGAATTTAATCTCTGTGGTTTTTCCTGCTTATGCATGGCTTTCCTATCGTTTTTAAACATATTTTTGACTATGTACATGTCCTCAGTGATGCTGCATCACTTTGTCTGTCGCTATTATCCATTAGTCAGTGTGATCTGCAGATAACATGTTGCATTCCTATCCTTATCTCATTATTAATACCGAAGTACTAAGCCGTTTAAAGCACTCAGACTGATCAGCCTCTTTTCCATGCCCGGTTTTCATCTCACACCCTGTAAAAAATTTCTGTCTATCAGCTGCAAGCAGGGATTTCACAGACCAACTTGCCGGTTTGCGCACTGTGGCTGCAAAAGTGTCTTTCGGCTTTGAGTTTCATGCTGGAATTTTCCACAGTTTAGCATATTTTTAAAACAGCCCTTTAAGAATTCTGAAAATTGGAAAAGATTGTTTTTTTTTCATGCCACAAGATTAGCCTTTTTTTTCTGTGTCAACGCCCTGCTGAGTATATCTGTATGCTAAAAGAAAGTACCCTTTGTGCTTCTGCACAGTATCTTTTTAAAGGCCTTTCTGAAGTCTTTGTTGAAGATGGTGTATATGACTGGGTTGAGGGACGAGTTGCAGTAGCCAATCCAGAAGAAAAACTTGAACAGTGGATCTGGGATGACGCAGGTCTCTGGGCACACTGCCTGCAGAGAGTAGGAGAAGAAGAAAGGGAACCAGCACACCACGAACACGCCGATGACCACTGCCAGGACGAAGGTGAAGCGCTTCTCTCGGTTGACCATGGCTTTACGTCGCGCTGCCCCGGGGTTGTTGTCCATTTTGGATTTCCTTCCCGGCACCAGCCGAGCCCCTTTTGAAGTGGCAATCATGTCCCGGTAGCGTTTGACCGAGGCCGGGGAGTGGACCCCCCCCCCGGCAGGAGACCCTGGCATGCTGGCGCTGCCGCGCCCCCCGCCCTGACTGTGCTCCATGTCGCTCTCCGTGCTGGAGCTGTCCCCGTTGTTGTTGTCGGCCTTTTTTCCTCTCATGCGTTTGCCTTTCTTGCCCTCCTCTTTCTTGTTGGGTGCGGGCTGGGTCGCAGGGGAGGGGGCCAAGGGGCCGTGGAGCGACGTGTCGAGGGAGGTTGTGACGGGTGAAACGGCGGGAGAAGGGGACGGAGGCTGCAGGAGGTTGTTTGGCGTGGGATTTGGGGAGGCCGGACAATCTCCTTGGGACGGGGAGGGGGTGATGGCCAGGGTCGGTGGTCTGGGATTTGAGCTTTTGTTGGACGAGGGGGGCGTGCTGTCTTCGTCGTTCTTCCCATTGGCCTGCACTTGTCTTGGAGGCTGACTTGGCGTCGCGCAGCCCACTCCGTCCTTCCTGGGCTCCCCAGGTGGGCAACGCGTTCTCTGCTTGGCAATCTGGTAAATTCTCAGGTAGACCAGGATCATTATGAGGCATGGGGCGAAGAAGGAGCCCATGGTGGAGTAAAGAATGTACCAGCGCTCGTCATTCAGCTGGCACTGCGGCCCTCTCTCCCTGGCCGACTCTTCTCCTTTACTTTTGTTGAGCGAGAGCAGAGGAGGGAAGGAGATGATGGCCGCGATCAGCCACACCACCACAATGGCGGCTTTGATGCGTCTGGGAGTCCTCTGACGCCCATAGGTGACCCTGGAAATGGACAAGTAGCGGTCCAGCGAGATGGCGCACAGGTGCACGATGGAGGAGGTGCAGAACAGCACGTCCAGCGCCAGGTAGATCTCACACCACAGAGACTTGAAGTACCAGTAGCCCAGCAGCTCGTTGGCCAGGGAGAAGGGGATGATGAGCGTGGCCACTAGAATGTCCGCGGCGGCCAGCGACACCAAGAACAGATTCTGCGGACCTCGGAGTGACCTGCTGGTCAGCACGGCGATGATGACCATGATGTTCCCCACGATGGTGAAAACGACCATCAAGGTTATGGCTGTGGCGAAAGCCGCCGTGGCTTCAGGGGAGTATGGCGCGAGCGCGCGCACGCTCTGGTTGCAGGGCGCCGAAGCCCCGGAGCTGCCCACACTGCTGTTCCAGCCAATCAGCTCCATGGAGCAGCCACTGTCCAGAACTGAGGCCATGGTGGGGTTATCTCTAGATAGAAACATGTGTGGTAACTTAATTGAATTCCCTTAATATATATATTTCACGTCAAATGTGATTTAAAAAAATCAATGTTTCGTGTATTGGTCAAATGGTTTATACACATTGCATATTATACGTTTCCTTAATAAATCAGAATTCTTGGTGATATTTACCTCAGTTGCTGTCGTGTGTCACTCTGTTTTCAGATGATAGATCCCTTCTCCCCTCCGCGGGAGGTCTTCCAAGTCCATTTTAAGCACACACAACAGTCCAGGTCAATGCGTCAGGACGCTGATCAGTGCTTCTCAGTTATAATTCTCCGTCCGAAAAAACAGGTTTCCCCCAATAAAAATCGATATATAAATATATAAATATATATATATACATATATGGCTGGGTGGGTCAGTCCATGCTGAGCTGCAAAATGCCGAAAAAACAAAAACTTATTTTGCCCAGATTTCTGCTTTCTCTTTGTCGATTAAGTACAGTTTTGAAGGTGAGACTGGGCATAAAACAATCGAATTTTGAATTTTTAGCGATGGAATATATAACATAAAAGATCTCGTCAGAGCAACAAAAAAAGACACTTGCAATATTCCCGTGCGTCTTCGTATGGAGACGCGCGCCTACAAATATGAAATAACTCAGTAAAGTAGCGAGTAAAAAGTAAAAATATTTACTACGATTCAAAAACTGAAATACAGCTATTTCAATGGGAATGGTGAGATGAGCTGGTGAGCGTTTCCAGAAAGTTAAGCTGGTGCTCTCGAGCCCTGCGCGCGTATACCCAGATGTGTGACCAAAAACCTTTCCTCAGGAGTGAAACGATCCCCACGGTAAGTGGCTCCAGGTCTGAGTGTGTCAGGAGTTGGATTTGGGTTCTCGGTGCCCCTGAAGTTCAGCGGGATGTCGTGGTTCCACCGCTCCGCGGGCGCACATCACCCGATTTCCTCACAGAGGCGCAGCAGCATCTTCTCTCGCAAACAGGACCTTCCGACGAAATCTAATAAGCGAGGTGCCTCCCATCCTCTTGCGCTTCTTACAGACCCGGTGATGTCACTGTGGAGCGTCATGGGATCCTTGCTCTCTTCTTCTCTGTTCACCCCCGCCAACACAGCTTTAAATCACAAGCTACTCAACCAACGCATTTTTTTTATTAGAAATATCTTATTTTGTGACTCTGCTTCAGCCGGGACACTGCAGTGACTGCTTTTATTAAAAAAAAAACTTATATAAGTTTAAGTTTACACACAGAAACACAAAGTAACCCCAGTTATCATCCAAAGCAGAAGGAACACTTATAAATCACTTATGAACGCTTTTAAATCAAAGAGCTTTTGTCAATGGATTTAGCTTCAAACTAGTTTTCCTCCAACATCTTATTCACTGGCCACAGTACGCACACACTGCAGCAGATGTGGGTCATACGCGTTCTTTAGATTAGTTTTATCTGTCCTTGCCGGTCAGAAGAATAATCTTGATAAATGCAGAAAAGTTTGAGGCTTATGCAACTTTAAATACAGGGCCAAAGACACCCTGAGGCGTTGCTTTGTACACGGTGCTGTGAAAACCCCGATCAGATTAGATCGCAAGTTCAGGGCTTTTAAAGTGGGCAAAAAGCATAAACAGTGTAGAATGAAATTAAAGCCAGTAAGACCAATTCGTCCTAAGGACGCACACTCTAGTGTGTGCTAAATTATAAATCCATGAAAAAGCAGGTGTTCTAGCATCTGATTTGTTATCCAAGGTTATACTGTACATTGTGCTATTTCAGATTGTATGACAAAGACTCCGGTGAAAGAGAAACATTTCCATATGGAAACATCGAAATGCTCATCTTACTCCTCTTTTCATGCGCAAATGGACCCGATTACCTTGCTCGCAGTAGGCTTGAAGTGTCACTTTTTTGCGCTCATGGTTGTTACATCAACACTTGACATATATCTACATTTTTCCTGCATAAAGCACCTTGCAACTCTTCCTCCACCGGGCATCCCTCGCGTTCGTCGTGATTGGCTGCCCCCACCTGGGATCAAGTGGCCGATTGTTCAATTATGGAGCGGATCCTGCGTCACGCGCGCTGCTTAAGTGAACCAGGAACCAAACAGCGGCAGCAGAGTTTATCCTGCAGGTAGGTGGCCTCTATTAAACAAATCATTCCCACACATACATTAGCCGGCTCATGCACACACACACACACACACACACACAATCTTATGAATGGTGTGTGAGTAGGAGGTTGTGTTTGTTTGTTTTTGTCCTGCACCCCCCCCACACACATAGCTGCTGTAATGAGAGAGGAGCCAGGCCAGCCACCCATGGAATTACAATTAAGAGGCCTGCTCACAGATTGCGTGACCTGAAACAGCAGCCAATAATGGTTTGTACATTTTCGCTCCCGCTGCACATTTTCTAAATATAAAGGGACAGAGAATAAAGCTTTTAGCAGGAGAGTGCACTCCAATCAAGTGTCTGTGTTTCCGTGGGTGAACGGGGCCTTTGCAGCACGCCGAAAATGCATTCTGGGGGTGAGGGGTAGTGCCGCTGATTCCAAGGTCACAGAGGCTGGGCGGCACACAGTGTTCGGCGCGCGGTACACCTCCTCTACCAAGTGCCTGTTGTGTAAGCTACATGGACACGCAACCGTGTAGCTACACGCTACACAAGCCTGGAAGTCATTGTGCTGTCATGGACTGAGCACACCGAATCAACACTGCTCGCTTGATGTCCGGACCAGGAAAGGTCTTGACCTGGAGAAAATGCTTTGTTTCTCACTAAACTTTTTGTACTTTTGAAGAGTTTAATTCTATTTTTTTTAAAAGAACACACATTTTAATAGATATACATTGGAACATGTGTGCATCTATAATGTGATTTCTCACTATAAAAATATATATAGATACATATATGTGATAAATGTTTAGTTATAATTAGCTGAAAATGAAACACAGTTCTTTTAGTTGAAATGAGAGATGGATAAAATGTAGATTAAAAGCAATAGAATGTGCATCTATTGGCACTATTGTGCACATTCCACTAACTTTGTCATTTTGAGTGTGGAGAAGCACAGCATTTTAAACATATGGGCTTGTGTGTATAACTTGGAAACAATTCCAGAAGGCACTCTCAAATGGCCATGGAGTCACTTTCCCAGGCTGTGGTGGTAATGTGAACTCGTGTGTATGTGTGTATGTGTGTGTGTGTGTGTGTGTGTGTGTGTGTGTGTGGCTGTGTGTATGTTTGGATGTTCTAACTGTGTGGCACACATTTGTTTCCTCCGTTTAGGATTTGTCGTTTGAGTGACACATCCCTCAGCTGTGAACAGCAAACCCTGCAAAACCCGTCCAAAGGAAATGAGATCTCCGGGCTAATCCCTAATCTGACAGATTTTGTGCGTACATCACTGACACATAAACAGCAGTGGCACATATGCAACAGGCATTTCCACAGCTTAATGTAATATGATTGACCCTGACGCTTGTTTAATCTGGACACAAAGTGTGACTAATAGTTTGAGTCTGTTTTAATTAGGGAGACTGACTTTTTTTTTTAGACTGAATCGAATAAGACGAATTTAATGGGAGATTTGAATAGAAGGAAGGTAGGGATGGATAAGAAATAAGTATAAAAAAGGGGGGAAACTAATGGCAGCATAGATAGGACAGATGTGAGAAACAGCTAGATCTCTACAAGGTTTTCCTGATTCATGTGTCATTAGAAAAGGCCACGTCTGTGAACAGTCTGCTGGCGGCCTCTGCTGGTTACTTTTTCAAAGATTGGGATTTGTGACTTTTTTATCAATAGCCACCAGGGGACGCTGTCCCTCTAAAAATTGTAAGTCTATCTATCTATCTATCTATCTATCTATCTATCTATCTATCTATCT
>CAJRST010011112.1:17187016-17208081 GCA_907169785.1 Menidia menidia | reverse complement strand
CTATCTATCTATCTATCTATCTATCTATCTATCTATCTATCTATCTAATCGCCAGATGGATAGATAGATAGATAGATAGATAGATAGATAGATAGATAGAAAGATAGATAGATAGATAGATAGATAGATAGAAAGAGAGATAGATAGATAGATAGAGAGATAGTGTTTATCCCCCCACTCACACATACATAAATACATACATACATATACACATATATATACGCACATTTGGATACCAAGCATTTTTAAGTTCTCTACTTGGAAAAAAGAAGCTAATGGAAGGGAGAAGTCAACCATGAAAGTTCCACTTAAATAGACGTTGGGCAATGGGTACTTGCAAATGAGAGGAAGTGGATTAAAAAAAAAATCTATGTCCAACTGAGAAGTGTGGGTGTAGTAATTAACATAAAGATATACAGCAGTGTACACCAGGTCATTTGGCACACCGTCAGATGTAGCTCTCCATCTCCTGTACTGAAGTTATATAATAGATTGATGTTTTGTGCAAAGATGTGATTTCAACATGTAATACTTTAAGTCTGACTTCTGTGTAAAATATTTATCTAGGGCTCTCTGTATACCATCTGAAAGAATAAGTAACTAGCATATGGTCAAATGGTATCAAAACTATGTGCAATGCACATCGTGAGGGTAATGTTTTACTCATATGTTTAGTCACCTGCAGTGTTTGTCTAACTGAACCATGAGATTGGCATTGCAAGACTACAAAACAGAATTCACAAACTTCCTTTTCAGAAATTGCACATGTTTGACAAGCTCACTGTCAAAGCTATTCATAAAACACAAGTGGGTGGGAATTTTCTTTTACTGGTTTAACCAAGGTCAAATGGACCTCGGAGTATAAACCCACTCTCAGAAGGATAATCCTCTGAAACACTCAGCAATGCATGCCTTTAATACTTCCTGTGAGAGGAATAGAGTGAATTGGGTGCAGCAGGGTCAGCGTGGAAAATTCTGATCATGTGCATGTTGCAACTGGAGCGCTGCCGCTCACCCAGGATAAAGTGCTCAGATTATTTTGTTTGCTGGAGGGCCAGCGGCACAGAGTACCCATTTTGTAGAGCAGAAAACATGTGTTGTGTTCCACCGGATGAACAAAATGGTCATACACAAAAAACAGATAAGTTTGTCAGCAAGTTTTTATTCCAGTGAAAAAACAAAACAGCAGAAATAGGAAAAAAACTTGCGTGTGTAAAGTGCTGTAACAAATATCAATGGCCGTAATACAGTCTCAAATCATGAAGTAATAAATTAATTAAAAAAACTATTTACATGATTAAAAACAACCTCTTCCAGATTAAATGCAATCCATCTCACATATAGACAGACATCCAACTTTAGTGCATTTTTCAGAACACCAACTTTATATTCACCCAATATTGCTGTCACTTTAGAGTGTAGCGTTGATGTAACAATGGCTGCAACCGTGAGGGAGTTACTTTAGTATGAAACAAGACAGACCTTTCAATCAGACAGGCACATACACTCAGCAGGATAACATGCATATGCACACTCACATACAATGAAACAAGCAGGAACTACTTCGGAAAACTTGAGGCTTGTCACCTTGTAGCTGCTCCAACTTGCTGGCTTAAGCTTCACAGTGATTCAAAATGTCTTTATTGCACTGGGCTTTTCTGTTGCGTCGGCAACATACGGCCCCTGTTTCAGGAGGAAATCAAGCTACGTGATGCCAGCAACACAAATAGCTTTTTAAAAAAATGAATCCACAAAGTAGCCCTTCTGATTGGTACCATTTGAAAAAAAATAATGGTACAAAGAAAATTCATTCACTTGATTCCTCACGATGTCCCGACTTCAACGCAGCATCACGGGGAGAGAGAGAATTAATCGAAATGGAGAGTTCCCTCAGTGCATTTGATCCTCATCCCTGACAGAGAATGTCAGTTTCAAACTGCAGCAGCTGTCCCATAAAAGCAAGATTGGGGGAGATGACGTGCCGGCGCTGCTTCACAAAGTCGAAGGCCTCGTCCAGACGGACGCGCTGCGTGTGCATGAGGTAGGCCAGACAGATCGTGGCTGAGCGGGAGATTCCTGCCTGACAGTGCACCAGCACCCGGCCTCCACTCTGCTTCACAGAGTCTGCGTTACCAAGAAATAAACAGAGGGGGAACAGCCATGAGTGTCAGTAAGAATAGACAAAAAGCAGTAATAATAGTTCTCACCATTAATCAGTAATAATATATTGACAAAAACTAACATAGAAGCCTAAACTGGCTGAAGATTTCATAAAGAAAAAAAGAGAGAGAACACTGTTTGTTATGTTAACTGAATTTGTAGTTTTCATAGATTTAGCAAACTAAGCATTTGCAAGCCAAAAGGGATCAAATAGAGTCAATCCGAGAACAGTAAGTGTTAAGAATTGCAATTTCTGCAACTTTTGCACACAAATCTAGTTGTTTCGTAACAGGATTATTACACCATTTGTCCATAAGTCCGAGATGAAAAATGGATTAGGGTGATTAAGCTGGTTCGGAATGTTTTGAGGCATTTAATTTCCTATAAGCCTGATTTGCCTGGAGTTTCTTGGGTTAGTTGGCCAAGATGAACTTTGGACTGACGTTTCAGCAAACATGCGACCAACTAAACTTTGATTTGAAGGCCAGGCCGTGCACACAGTGGAGAGGCTCACCGATGAAAGCAATGGCCGTGTGAAAGCAGGCCCGGATGTCCGCAGCCAGCGTGTCCTCCACCGTGAGCCGCAGGTACTGAAACTCCCCCTCGTAGAAGTTGGGACAGGTGGAGGACACGTTGAGCACGGCCGTGATGCCCGCTGCGGCCAGCATCTCTCTGCGGGAGGAGTGGACGGCGCTCCCCAAAAACAGGAAGGGCAACAGCTCCACCGGGCCGTCCTGCAATTTAGGAGAAATCAATGGAATGAGCACTGTGCGTAGATGGCCCGTCACCACGAGGGCTGCGTGATGAACCGTTTGCTAAAGTGATTGTGGATGCATTTGTTGCATTACCTGATCGTAGGCAGGCGTTCTCCGGCCGGGCACTGGTGGCTCTGGTTCCACTGCAGAGAAGTGCTTACTGGCAGACATGTAACAAAGCTCGGGGAAGGACTCCGAAAAAAACTCAAATCCACCTAAAGAGAAGTAAAAAAAAGATGAGCCCAAAACAACATAATTCACTGCATGTGAAAACAAAAACCAAGACAAAAAATCTACTTAAAAACATTATAAATGCATTATCATGCGTGTATTAAAAGAAATGCCAAACATTGGGTTTCATTAAAAGCTTTAGGGTCATTTAGAAGATGTGTCGGTTGACCCTGGAATGCTGTTGAAATAAAAGTTGCTGTTTTATTACCTTGCAGAAAGCAGATATGCGCCTGCACCTCGTTCTGGAGGGCGGTGAGCAGCATCTGGGCCACGCTCTCCGACTTGAGGTCGGCCAGAGAGCGGCTCCTGTCGTCCACCACCACCACGGGGGAGAACTCCCCGCCCCGGAGCCGGCCCAGGAGCGTCTTGTCCGGGATGAGCCACTCCAGGGCCACCACGGAGCTCTTCGATCTGCGACGCAGCATGGAGTTCCAGTTGAC
This sequence comes from Menidia menidia, assembly GCA_907169785.1. Lineage (NCBI taxonomy): Eukaryota > Metazoa > Chordata > Actinopteri > Atheriniformes > Atherinopsidae > Menidia > Menidia menidia. Next base: position 17,204,495 of record CAJRST010011112.1, on the reverse strand, counting down.
GTTCCGGGACTCGCAAATGTGTGCCCGGGAGAAGTCGAGAAAGGGCCTGCAGTCCAGCACCACGCACCCGTCTGAGGTGTACTGCTCCAGGGGGGTCCTGAGGACGTGGACCAGCTCGTTGCCAGTTATTTCTAGTGGCTCAATGCTTGTAGTCATGGCTGAAGTGTTGTTAAAATACTATTTCAAAGTAAGAAATGAAAAAAAAAAGAAGATTGGTCCTTAGTTATCAATAGCAAAATATAATTTAAAGAAAAATATCAGACGCAACAGGTGACAGCGTATTTTTAGTTTTAAAATTAAAAATATAAATATGTATATTTATCCGGAGAGTCCCTGAACCCTCCGCTGAGTCGGTTCAAATCCGCTTGAGATGCAGACTTTCACTTGTTCATTGATAACAGCTGGGACCTGGGCGGGGCCCCCGAAGCTCCGCCCACCCCGGAAGCTCCTCCTTGTTTTCCACAGAAAGAACGACGTCAGCGCCGGAAGCGCCGCATATGGCGGCCCGACACTCCTCATATGGGCAGTGACGTCAAAGCCCACTTTCCTACCGCGCACGTGGTTTTTTTTCGGGCCGTCCTGTGTTGTTGTGCTGAATGACGCTAGGGAGCAGGTTGGAAGCCGTCTCTTCCCCTCCCAGCCACCCCTGTAATGGCTGCCTCCGGAGGAAACGGTGACATATGGGTCAGAGGGATCCTGCTCTGCGTTAAACTGCCGCGAAACCTCTGTTTCCTCGCTTCCCTGCAGCCTGTTCAACTTCAGAATAAGCAAACGGAATACAGAGCAGACCCATCAGCTAAATAAGCTCCAGGTGTTGAGAAAAAAAAGAAAAAAGGAAGCTCCCCAGGGCCATCTATGAGACAACTGCACACGTCATGGTGAAGTGTAAAAGTGACTGCTGATAATCATTTAGAAATACAGGAACAGACATGTCCACGTGGCAACGTAGTAATCCTAATTTAAAAAAAAAAGGCATGAACCAGAGGCATGTGATGTCTTGTGTGGAATTCATGTGGTTGTGCCAATATATAGGCATCCCTCCCCACACACGTAAAACCATAACAATTCTTAAAACAACTGGATAATAAAAAGTAATAGAATTTATGGAAAAGTAAGTCAATCAGTCAATTTAATCTTTTAAAAACATTTAAATCTAAAGACAAGTCTATTTATTTATAAAACCCAGCGTGGTGACTCTCCTTTTTCTAAAAATACACTAAACTAAGAGTCATCAGAATGATTGTGAGTTAACGTCCTCATTTAGACCTTTATGGGGAAATGAATCTATTCAGAATGCTCTTTTCCCGAACAACAATGAATTGATATTGACTCTGTGCCAGATGTAGTTTACCAGTTCAATACCTCTACATTTAAGAGAGGAAACAATGTTTTGTTTAATTCAATACTTTGAAAATGTTACAACCCTATGCCAGCGAGGCCAGCATAAGTGTGGAATCTGCTGATTAGGACAACCCAAAGTATAAATGTGTCTTTGGGCCCTTCGTAGAAATGCAGCAGTCTGGTTAAAAGGAAATAGGTTGTTTGGTTATCTCAGTAAAGTAGAAGAAAGGATACTTGATTTGGATTTTTTTTTTCAAAAGCAAAGCAAATGTTGCCGTGATGAAATCCTGGAACTTACCCTGCTTCAGCGCTGCTGGTGTGCTTTATCTCTGCATTTGAATAGAGTTACAATGTCTAAATGGAAATCTCTCCACAGTAAACGGTCACAGAGGGCCTTGCAAATCAGATACAAATAAACCAGTTGCTTCTGTTCAATTTACATCGAGGCCAGTTTTAAACGAGACAACATTTCTTCTGCACATGTAAATGTGACTTTGTACGGAGAAACGAAAAGAATGCAGCTACTAGGAATTCAACTGGAACAAGATGACTTCCTTCATTTAATTTGAAACAACTGAAATATCTAAAGTAACATTCAGAGTTCATTAACCTCCTGAGACCTGAGCTTTTGTTTGGTGTGCATTTTTGCTTTTTGCAATATATATGGGATTAGTCGGACCGACCCCCACGACCCCATTAGGGAATAAGCAGTTACGAAAATGGATTGATGGATAGTAAGACCTAATAAGTTTAATAACTAGACTTTGTCACGGTACAGGTAGTTTTTCTTTGTACCGGCTCAGTGGGTTTATCTTTTTATTTAAAACGTTTGTTTATATATCTAATATTTTTTTTGCGATTTAGTTCTGACGGTTAATGTATATTGTTTAAAACATAAAATGTACAATGTTTAGATTTCAAACAGTAGTGTCTGGTAGCGTCTATTATCAGGCCAAGAGGTCAAAGTCGCAAGAAAAAAGAAGAATCATGGTAAAAAGGACTCAGGCTCTCAGATGGTTAAGAGGAAGGTTCCAGCCCACAACACGCTGCTAATAAGCAGTGTATAAAAAGATGAATGAATGGGAAATATCCTGAAGTCTAGATTTCTTAAGGCACGGCACTTCTGTATCATTATTCTTTCATTTTTCGCCACATTTCACCAGCCACAGTCCATTGCAACATGGTCCACATTGTGTTACTCAGAGTAAGTCTGTGTAAGTAGAGCAGCTGTGAGGCGGCGTAAAGAAAAGCACAAAATTTAGTTTTTAAATTTGCTGTAGATGCTGAAACTGTCTGCTCAAACCGCCTCTTTTAAGAATCCTGGCTTCTATGTTCAATTTAAAAAGCTTTTAAAAACGATCATGTCGCGATTAAAATAACTTGTGTGGTATTTTTGAGAGGCTCTTGCTTATATGATTTAAGACAAGAAAATATGGGATATCATGATAGTCTTTGACTGTGAAAAATATGTTGAAATCTTCTTTGCTACTTGAAATGTTTTCATGATCAAAGACTCATTTGACAAAGACAGGAAGTTAAAAAACACTTGATAACCAATTAAATCCTATGTGAACTTTCTGTGTCTTTATTTTTGATCATTAAATCATTATGATTCTAAACCCAACTCCTTAACCAACTCGCTTAAGGACTTTTCATTGTTACATTCAGCTCGACTTTAGTTTTGAGGAAGTCGAAAACCAATGATACTATTCTGGTTGAGGAGTCATTGTGAATGTATTTCCACCCTGAAGCACAGTATTTCTGTTCGGTGCGGTGTAAATCATGTCTTGAATGGGTATCTGACGTCCTTGTCCTCATTTCCACGTAGCCCACATCCAAACTACTCTGCCTTCTCACAAATGTCTCCCACGCAAACCTCTAACTCCCACAGCTTCCATCCTCCTTCCTCTCCCTCGGCGCTCCCACAGCAGCGCGGCCCCTTTGTCATTCCCTGTCCCTGCTGAGGCTGCACTTTAAATCCACTGCAGTGTCCATGTACTTTGCTACATAGTTCATTGTGGCTGTCAGCGAAGGAGCTGAGCATGCATTTACCATAGCCTCAACACTCTCATGCAAACCCACAGGGAAGGGTTGAGGTCTGTTCTCTCGCAAGATTGTGACGTCAGTGAGTCTTAAAATGTTTTTTTGTTTCTTTTTTTTTCTTTTAGTATTCGCCCCCATGTCAGTAAGCCCCACAGGAAGCGGCACCACACACACATCCTGTCAACATCCATGCAGAGCTCAACCCCCACACGTGCCCACAATCACAATATGACATTACAGGCTTGGAGACAGCTGCTGTAGCTCACACACCAAACGTACCTTCCCCCCCCGACTCAAGGCTCTGCATGAAATTTCCCGAGAAAAACCTGAACCGTGATTTGTGGAGTTACAGGTAATTTCCTGCCTCGGGTGACTCACGCCCAATTAATCAACGGGTTTCAATTTCACTTCATCAAATACCTGAATGATCTCCTCTGTGAAATAGTGCTGATGGATGAGCTTCCATTTGCTTCTGTCACTAAAGAATATTCTCTTTAAAAGTGGTGGCGGGGTAAATTGACATCAGAGATCACGCTGAGAGCAAACATGATGCGACGGACAGAAAATAGACCTGGCGGGGGTGAAAACTGTCACTGAGCTTGTGTAAACAGAGGTGACTATCTTTTTATCAGACGCAGCTAATGGTATCATACTTGGACCTCAGGGTTGCGAGAAGATTACTCATACAGCAAACACTCCCTCTTCTTCTCTCTGCATGAATGTACATGTGACCACACATCGATAGTGGCTCAGATGAAAAACCTCTGCTGCTTGATTTTGCCTCCACCCTCCCAACAGGGGGATTATCCCGGATTAAACGGATGGCTGGGGCTATTAATCTCTGAAAAACACAGTAATCTGCAAGATTTACTTCATCCCTGATTCTTCTCTTAAATGGGGCACATTGTGTAGAAGATTTTCTGTGTACAAGACCATTTTTTTTGGCAATTGATGTCAACAACCCTTGACATTTAAACTGAACCGAGCAAAGGATTCTGAAGTAGTCATGTGCCACAACCCATTTTGTTTCGGGCCCCACATATATCAGGAAATGTGTCAGTCAGCCAATCAGATTATCAGAGGAAATATATCTGTTATTGGTTATCCAGCCTCACCTCCCTTTTATCTCTGACTAACAACTTTAGAAAATGTTTCCATTTGCGGTATCTGAGATGTATAGGCTCTTTTGCTCTTCCGGTCTGCTTTTTTTCACTAATTACACAGACCATATAGTAGTTATTTCAACAAATAAATTATCAGATAGATCACCTCTAATGCTTTATTTGATGATGATGGTTATATAACGTGAGAAAGAGATTTTTACCTTTGAATTGAATGCAGCACTGATAAAAACAAACCAAAGTGGCTCCTACCTGTGATAATATTAACTGGTGAGAGCAGTATATGGAATAAAACTGCTGGTAAAGTGGTAAAGTAATCAGTTCTGAATGTCTCACTGCAGGTCTTAAAATGACCAAACCAATATGTCATAAAAAGTTTCTCAAAACCCAAGTGAGTGATGTCAGCTTGGGAAGAAATACAGTAAGTCATCATGTATGGTCCGCCAACACTCAGGTGACGACAGCTTCTCTTTATTCAATATGTCTGTGTTGCGGTCAGAACACTGACAGAGCCACTAGTGGGACGAGGTCAGGGGTTTCTGGGGGATTTTTTGTGTAGTTCTTTATTTCAGTTTAGTAATACCACACACTTTCGGTTTTAAGATCTGTCAATATATCATCCACTGTGTAAATCCCTGCAAACTTTTACACAGTCAAATATAAACCCCAACAAAATTATTTACAAAACATATAAAGTATTTAATCACGGCGCAAAACCTTTTCGGTCATCACAGAGTGGAATGACTTTACATTTGTCACACGGTGCTCTCTGTGCTTTTTTCCCCCTTCCTCTTCCTCCTCAGCGTTGTTACAGCTCTCTGCCATTTCAACATCCCACTGTGTAAGAGATCAGATCGAAAATGATAAATTCATGTGGTTACTTTAAAAAAAAAAAGTTAATCTGCTTATCTCTTCCCCTTAAGTGTGTTTAAATCAAAGCTCTAATGTTTCCTGATTTTTTTAATGCCTACTAAATTTGTTCATTTTCCAGAAGAGAAATCCCTTCGCGGCATGCTCAGTTCAGCCTCATCTGTCATGATTTAATAATCAAAGTACAAGGCAACACTTAGAGTTCCTTTGCTTTATGTCATGTGGTGTGTCACCTCTCTCACCCACACCCTTCCTGCCAAGTACCCGTGTTGTACTAGCCTCCCCTCCACCCACATGCTGTCTCTCACCCCAGGACAACTGTGAGGCCTACGCTCCCTATCAGACACAGAGCAGTAACCATGGCGATGATTGGCACCAACACGTCCTCTGTAGGTTGGAAAGGTGAGTGGTAGTCTCCACGGGGCAGCGAGGGCAGAGTGACAACGGACTGGTGAGTCTGGAGTGGCAAAGGGGCAACTGTGAGGTAGGAGGAGAAGAGACAGATGATTTAATATTTGTCTAAAGGGCCATGAGGACTACATTTAAAGGTTTAGCAAATGTCCTTATAGTGAAACCAAATGAAATTCACACAGCAATAAGAAATATGAGAAAGGACAAGGCCCACACCAGAAACAATCCAGCCCCTTTACAAGCCTAATCATATTTACCATCTTATTAAAAGTTAATCCTAAAATGGCGCGATGTTTTCACTTTTTTGTGCTCTGTTTGACATGAAAACTATTTTTTTTACCAGCACACATTCTCTGTTTGCTTTATAATGAAATACAAAAAAATTAGTTATTGGTTCAGATCAAGAGCCAAACCCTAACAGCTTTGTGTTCTATTATGAGCTTCTTATTGGGAACTGAAACATGTATTGTGACAGTTGTATTGGTGACAGATTGTCTGGTAGCCTGACTTTACCCGTGAGTAGGAAAGTGACTCCATAGAAGACAGTTCCGTTTTGGTCTTTCAGTAAGCAGCGATAGGTTCCTTGTTCATCCACATGTAGCTGATTCAAGACCACAGATGAGTCATGTGTCACCACTATGCCCATGAAGTCACTTTTATCTACCTGTTTACACACATTTGGAAGGGATGAATGTACTTTAGTGGGTCTAAAGCAGGCGGAGAGTAAAATAAGCCTTTTAGCAGTACAATCACAGTGCTAAAAAATGGGGTGACAAGTAACATTATAGGAGATAGTTATGGTGCAGAAAGACTGGCACTGTCGCAGAATTTAATATTGTCTTAATTTTTCTACTTGTGCTCCCATGTGCCAGCTTTGAGATACCTGTTTGGATCCTGGTGCTCCTGGGGCCCAGGAGTAGTAGTACTCTGGTTTACCTAACAGAAAGCGATGCCATGGAAGAAAACAATCCAGCACTGCCTGACCTCCCTCCTCGGCATGCACTAGGTACTCTAGAGAAAAAGGGTGAGAGAAGGTAGAACAAGATATCCTGTTTTTTTTAAATATCCGGCTTACTTCTATAATCTTTTTCATTAGCCTTGCACATGGACACTTCGCTTAAGAACACATTTCTGCACTCGTGACAAGTATCTGTGCTCTAAAGAATGAATTCAGTTATTTGAAACAGGAATTACACTCTGTTTAAATGATGGGGTTTCATGTGATATGTAAAAAATATCCTCTGTTCTTTACCAGTAGTTAAAAAAATGTTAACACAACCTAAATCAACAGAACATGATATTAATAAAAAGCTAAGCCAAAAAGTGAATAATGAAAGGCCTGCTGTTTTCACAGGTATGAAACAAATGGAAACAAATAGAAATATACCACCACAGTTCTGCTGGTCTGACGGAGAGGGACAAGTGTACACTTTGTACTGGCATGAAAGGCAATCCATTACTCTTCTGTTTAGAAGTCCTGAAACCACACAAACGGTAACTCACAAACGTGAAGGCTAAATTGAAACATTCATCCCATGTGTTTTGTACAAAGTGATTCAGAAAGAGGGATCAGATACGAAAGACTTACCACACTTGTTGGGGCACAGTTCTGATGGAGGACACCATAAGTGATTAAAAATGTGCGCTCTGCATTGACATGTAAAAACTGCCCAGCCTCAAACCGAGCAGTATATTCACTGTTATTCATACTGATTACCATCAGGGATGAATATGTCCAAATGTTTCTCCAATATCTTCCTGCCTTTTTCCATGATCTGAATGGTTTCAAATGCCAAAGAGCCTTTAAGGTAAGAAAACGATATGTTAGAAAATCCTGCAGAAATTAGAGCTTGTTTTTATTAATCTGTTTATAAACCATTGAAGTTCTGATTTAAATAGGCAATTACAATTATCTTTACATTAAGAACACTCCTAAAGTTTTCAGCAATACTTCTATTCCCCTGGAGATAATTATTTTATACTCCTCACCAGTGAGTTTCATTTTCAAGAAGCGGGCAAATTCACTCTGGTACTCAGTTTTGACTCTGTACAGAGTAGTCGGATCTAAGCAGTGACAAAGAGATTGGCAATTAGAAATATATTTTATACCATTTGAATAACAAACTGTTACATACAGTTAGCATGTTCCCACCAATGACCCCCTTGCGATTTTGGCTGGTTTCTTTATAGGTCACATAGGCATGGTCACAAATCTTTTTCAACTCAATTTGATCTTTAACAGTGGGAGCAGACAACACAAAGTCCTCGTGCATGAGGAGGATGGTGCGGTCACACTGCAGGCAGGCCTTTGAGGCTGAGACCCAGCAGAGCAGGGAGAACAGGATCAGCCGAGTTCTCCCTCCGGTCTGTGGATCTTCTGAGACGGGACGAGTCATGTTTTCACTCGGTTCACCTCCTGAAACAGAGATGCTAAATGACAGTGGAACAAGCATCGTCACAATAGTTACTGCATGATAAATCACAATGACTACAGACACTTTTGTTGTTACTTTTAACTCATTTCATGATAACTACAGCTAGAAACACTGTTTCTTATTTCTTTTGACCAAAATGTCATGATGACTTTTGTCAGAAAAAATGTCCTGCCAAGAAACATTGGACTCATAATGAGCTGTATTACTTAAAGATTAAAAATGTAAGTTATTATCAGTTGAAAGTGACAAAATCTTTCCAGAAGACAGAAAAAAGCAGCTCAATTTAGGGCTAGTTTAGCTTGGAAACAGTTGCCCCTTTTTCCATTTAGCAATCCCTAACTGCCCTAACAATTTCCATTACACAGTGTCTTCGTGGTCAATTTTTAACCTCACACAAATTTTGGTGTTTTGTTTTGATTCATGCTTCGCAATTGCTACTCTGCCATATATTTGACAGATGTTGCATGTCACGTTCTATTAAACAAACAGGGGATCTTCTCACTTACTGCATATTTGAGCTTTTACCGCTGCATCCTAATTGTAATGTGTTATGATTTCATGATACTAATAATTGATAAAAAGAAATAAAAATCTAACAAAATTCCACCATTCTAGCTCAGCTTTTATTCCGTTAGTTCTATTACAGCCATCATCCAACAACCGATGTACACCAGAACACGTAAGGTATGTGGTCAGACAGACATGAAAATACAAATGTAATCCACATATAGCTCATTTCTGACACCCAGTGGTTCAATATGTACTATCAACACGAAAACACCTGTTCTTTCCAGTCTTACCTCAGGGATCTTCTTTTTAAAAATAGTCAATAAGTAGAGATGCGGAAGTGAAATAAGTAATACATGAAATGCAGTTACTAGATTGATACAACAGACATTGATTTATCACTCGAATGTGGTCTTTGAATTGTTACCAATGGCAACAGTTTTGCTCGAAGAAAAAGACAAACGAAGACCACCTTCTGTTTTTTTAAGGTAATGTGTAACTGAAATGTTACTGATAATGAAGACTCCCAACTTCGTGAATTTGCAATGTTATCTTTCTGATGCACTTACAAATGTCAAAAACACGTTAAACACTACATTTCCCAGAAGCCCCCCACCTGCCCCCCGCGCCGCCTAAACAAAATCTTGACTTGTGATCGACAAGTTCATGGACCAATCCACTTTCAGTGTAGAACTCCGGACACGTTCGCGGCTGCGCAGTAGAGTGCCGCTCTCACAGCTGTGGAGTGTTTGACTACTGACCCCAGCAGCGACTCAGAAGAAGAGAGAAGGTAATTATGTTTTCTCAGGTACATGATAAGGAAGACTACGTTATTAGCAATTGACAACCAAAGTTTGTGTCTTCAATTTAGCTAAAACATTTAGAAAATATGAATGTGGTTGTCCTAATAGCCACTACAGGGTTGTAATGTGTATCCTGAAGCCGAACCCAGAACGCGGCAAGTGGTAGAGCCAGTTGGAGTAATGGTATTGTCCCGACAGGTTCACGACACAGCTATAACATCGAGGTCGACACGATTTAAACAGAACCGGAAATGTTTTGACTGCTTACATGTAATCTTGAATCGTTTTTGGAGACTCACAGACATGCGGGATGTCTGTGTTTTTAAACCCATCTCTTGATGTAGGTCAGTTAAGTGTGACAGCAAGACATTTTGGACTGCACACGCAGGAAACGTGACTCTGTTTTTAGCTCCACATCCATTCTGTATGGAACCAGCAGTCTATTTGTTGTCAAAACAGGGAGCAGCCAACGTGAACTTTTAGCTTACGGTTTAACTCAGCAGAATAGAGTTTGGAGTTAATCAAGATGTGATGTGACGTCATTAGCCAGTGTTGGACGGTGCATGCATGATGAAAAAGCCTGTCCTGATAATTAAACGTGTCATTAAAAGTGTTATAAGATAACGTAAACTAGGCATGAAGTGAGGCTGAGTTAAGCCCATTGAAACACATTTTCTGATCACAGAAGTTGGCGTGTGCGGATGAACTTCTGCCTTTAACGTTTTATGCAAACATATTATCATTTGGTGATACCAACTCTATGTGTGTGTGAGAGTCAGATTTGTTGAGCAGGAACAAATGAATTCCTGTGGTCAAGTGTGGTCCTGCTGCAGATGACTGTAGTTTACTGAAAACTACAGGCCTTCTGCAGCACTGCTATTTGAGGGCAGTGCCTCTTAAATATTATTTACTCATGTCTGAGGTTCTCTTAACCAAGAGACAGATGGGATTGTATCATGCTGACCTGCAGTCTGCACTTTGTGCTTTCATTGGTTCTGTTACCACTGGCGCTTGTCGGGCCATAAAGCCTGGCTATGCTTGTTATTGGATACAACTCCCTGGCCTCCATATCAACCAGAAATGCTTATCTATAATGCAGGACCCAGTAAACACTACTGTTGTTTACCAGTGTAGCGGATAGTAGCAGTTACAGCATATCCCCCTGAGTTTGTATGGGTGAATTTGACTCAAGACTTTTAGAATTTGAACATTTGTATTTTAGACTGACGGTGTTTGAAATGATGCACAATACTTCAGCTCATGGTTGGTGTATGTCTTTCTTACAGCTTTGGATATAAAAGCCCTTGTTCAAACATGGAGAATTTAATAAGGATATGCAGGTAGACCTCACCTTCTTCAACATCTGTGCTGTCGGCTAACAGACCTACAACGTTCCCACCAGCAGCGACAGCAGGGTAACACCAGCTGCCACTCCTCCTCCGAAGAACCAGCTCGTCCTCACACCTCACTGCCAGTCTTCAGAATGTATCAGATTGTCCCAGCGGCTCCTGGAGAGCAGCAGGCAGGAGAAGGATCCCGTGGCTCTCCGCTGAAGAAGAAATTGGCTAGCGAGGGCCGGCCACTGGTGATGGCAGGCATGCTAGGCTGTGTGTTGGTGCTGGCTGCGGTGGTGTCCTGGTGCTACTACTCAGTGTCTCTCCGTAAAGCCCAGCTGCTGAAGACCGAGTTATTAGACCTGAATAAGGACGGTTTCATCATACGTAACTACGCCGGGGCTGTTATGTTCACCATGACCTTCAGGTGGGTGTGCCATCAGGAGCTATTATTGATTATTTCAGGGGATTTTTTAGTTCTTGACATTTTTTAAATATGGGAATATAAATCTGACGGTATTACTTTGTATTAGAAAAAAACGTGTTTATAAGGAGGTAATAAATAGTTTCTTTAGTGCAACTAAAAGGTTTTTTTCTCAGGACAAAAACATTTCAGTAGCACATTCCTTCAGGCTTTTTTCTTCAGAAGACTGAATAAAGTGTGAGAAGAGGAAGTGATCCACAAATGACAGATGTATTGTCATTTTAAACTTCAAGTAAACTAGAAATACATAACCAGGGTGAATGTTTGAATATACAGCTTTTAATTTTTCAACCATGAGCAGTGTGTTGAATGGAAAATGCAAACAAAACTGTGTAACAGGCAACAACAGTCAGGTTCTCGGGATGAGAAAAGTCAAAGATTAATAGTGGAGGTAGTGCTCTCCCTTTACAACATTGATAACCAAGAATTGGAATCACATTCTGTTTAAATTAAATTTGTTTTGTAATGCCAGTTAAAATAAAAGTAATAAAAAGATATAGAAATTAACATTAAAAGAACAGTAACTATAGGCTGTAATCCAAAATGGATTGTTGCTGAAATAAATACCTCCATTGTGAAACCAGTCTTAGATTTCATTGGTTCCTGTAATGAAAATAACTTTGTTGGCCTCAGCACAGTTGTTCCACTTTGTGTGCTGACCCATACTGAGAGCCTGCCTGTCTCCAATTTGTGGATGGATAATGGAAAATCACTCCAGACATACATGTGATTGCACCCTGAGGGAAGACTGATGTAGTCGTTTCCATTATCAGCAGAGCTCATATTGGACAGAAATAGCTTTATGTCCCAGGACTTGCAGTACAATTGAGTGGGGCATCTCAAATGTTCTAAGTCGTAATTGCATCCCAATGAAACAAACTTGTTATATGTCAGCAGTACAGAAATATGGCTAGGATCTAATAGCAGCTTGGTTGTGTTTTGCTTAACAGACCCCTTTCTGTTTTCTGTACCCCTGTCCACACATCATCCTAGGTCTGGCACTTTGGATCTGGACTCCTGCTCGAAAGAGGGAAACATTCTGACCTGTACGCAGTCATATTCTGGCAAGATCAACTTCTTTATACAGACCGTTCGACCAAAAGACACTGTAATGTGCTACAGAGTGCGCTGGGAGGAGCTACAAAATAAGCACTGGGTAGAGCATGCCATGGCTTATAATGACTCTTACTGGTATGGAGGAGCAGAGACAGCAGCACAGTACTGGCCCATCAAGATCTTAGGGGAGGTGGAACCACGGCCTTTCGTCACTAGTGATGTCTACTCTAACCGAAATGACTTTGGGGGGATCCTTGAGCGGTACTGGCTGTCGTCAAATGCTACCGCAATCAAGATCAACGACTCTGTTCCCTTTCATTTGGGTTGGTCAGAGAATAACAAGACACTGAGGTTTGAGGGCCGGTACCAATCCTCTCCTTTCAAACCACCTCACGGACAGCAGGCCTTCCCTGAACTCAGCTACAGAGTTTGCGTGGGGTCCGATGTGACCTCTATTCACAAATACATGGTGAGTGTGGGCATGCCTCAACTGCTCCAACAGTACACTTTGAAAACTGAATTTCCATTTTATGTATTGTCAATATGCTCTTTGTGTTCCTGTTTTTTTGCTCAGGTGCGCCGATATTTCCCTAAGCCTGTCAAAGTCCCATCTCCTGAGGTGTTCAAACAGCCAGTGTGGTCCACGTGGGCTCTCCATAAGACCTCAGTTACCCAGGAGAAGCTGCTGCGCTATGCCTCTGACATCGTTAAACATGGTTTCACATGCTCCCACCTGGAGCTGGACGACCGCTACACCACTGACTATGGAGAGTTTGACTTTGACCCCCAGAAGTTCCCCAATGCCAGTGGTATGTTTGAAAAACTCAGAGAAGACGGGTTTCAAGTGACGCTGTGGACACATCCTTTCATCAACTACGACTCCATTAACTTTGGCGTCGCTGTGGAGAAGGGGCTGTTTGTCCGGGAGCCGAGCGGTGAGCTGCCCGCTCTGGTGCGATGGTGGAACGGCATTGGAGGTATCTTGGACTTCACCAACCCAGAGGCCCGTGAATGGTACTCCTCTCAGTTGCACACGCTTAAAACACGCTACGATGTTACCTCCTTCAAGTTTGACGCCGGGGAAACAAGTTACCTCCCACGTCAGTTCAGCACCTTCGTCCCGCTTTCGGATCCCTCTACCTTCACACGGCGCTACACGGAGATGGCCATACCGTTCAGCGAGCGTGCTGAACTGAGGGTGGGCTACCAGAGTCAGGACATCTCATGCTTCTACAGGATTATTGACAGAGACTCAGTGTGGGGATACGAGCTCGGCCTCAAGTCCATCATCCCCACTGTTCTTACTATTAGCATTCTGGGCTACCAGTTCGTCCTACCTGATATGATTGGAGGGAACGCGTACCCCAACCACACTGCAGGTAGGGGGCTGCTTGTAAAGCTGCCACTATTAAAGTTCTTTGATTGGTTTGAACTTATATTCAGATCCGTTTGCTGTTTTTTAGGTGGGATAAATGGATCACATGGCCTGCCAGACAGAGAGCTGTACATCAGATGGCTGGAATTGTCTGCGTTTCTGCCTGCCATGCAGTTTTCTATACCACCATGGTCCTATGATGATGAGGTGAGCCAGCTCAGACACAAGATGTGTCTCACAGCTAGTTACCAGTGAAGTAAAGGAAATGAACATTTTGCTGGATACTATGGTTCTGTTGATATTCATTGAGTTAAGTCTGTAAATAGTGCCAGATTTTGGTGTGACAAATTAAGTTTAAGTTTAATTTGAAGTGCTTCACAAAACATTTATTCTGCCTGGAACAAGTCCTCATTGGCAAAACTAAATTAATCTTAATATCAGAGAGATGTAAATGTGATACATTTCTGACATTATTAATTCTGCAAATATGAGGTTTTCACTGTTAAAAGAATACATTTGTTTGGTTAGGTTTTTATAACCACTAGATGGTGCCAAAGTGAAATAAATCAGTTCGGGTCCAGTTTATTCAGGAGGTTTTTCTGACCCTCACCGATTTTTTTGTTTAGTTTTTTTGGTATAGTTTCAGACTCTCTTTAGACTGTATTCAGGATTTAGTTTCACCCCCAATTTTCCCACAGTATCTCTGAAAACAAACAGAAAAAACAGTGTGAACATGGCCGTATTTGGAGTGTTTTTTGTCCTGTGGTCCTTGATGCTAACACTGCATTCATTTCCAGGTGGTCCAGATTGCACGGAAGTTCACAGAGCTCCATGAAACCCTCGTGGCTCCAAGGGTTCTCGAACTGGCAGGAGAAGTTCTTGATACAGGGGACCCAATCGTGAGGCCGCTCTGGTGGATCGCCAATGACGATGAGGCCGCATACAAGATTGACTCCCAGTTTCTGATTGGGGATGACCTGATGGTTGCTCCGGTTTTGGAGGCTGGAAAACAAGAGCGGGACATCTACCTGCCAGCAGGACGATGGAAAAGCTACAAAGGGGAACATTTTGATAAAGGCCCTATGTATCTCACTGACTACCATGTGGACCTGGATGAAATAGCTTATTTTACCTGGGTTCACTAAAGACATGTCTTTTTGAGCTAAGATACCACGATGTAACAGTGAATGTATACTTTCCAAAAGGGGAAAATAATGATTTCAATGAATAACCTGCTCTTTGTTTAGCATCCGCCCAAAGAATTCTTCGGATTCTCTTTGCGTCTTTAGGCTGATTCTCGTCCTCATGTGCCTTCCACAGCCAGTTTCAAAACCGATCCCGGACAGTGCTGTCACCTCAGTCTTTCTAGTGACCATTAACCATCTGCTCCTTAAGATTTGGGACCCTTTGTGTGAGTGGCATAGGTGTAGTTATTTAGCGTAACTTTTTTTTCCTCAATCTGAATTTTAGTGAAGAGAACTTTAGATAACTGTGCCATAAGAAAACAGATTGGAGTTGGGCAATAAGTGTCCTCCTTGACTTGGACATAAGTGCCACGTCTCAGAGTGATTGGTTAAACTTTTAACTATATTTCTATCTGAGTCTAGAATCATTAAGATGTGCTGCCAGGCAGAGGTGACTCATTTGTAAGTCAATTGCACATTTTTTAAATTAACATTTTCATGTGAGAATAGTAATTAATGTACATGAGTGCTACAACCATCAACAGACTATTATTGTAGAAATATTGAACCTGTCATTTCAGTGCCAAAATACACAGCTTTATGCATTGTTTCATGCACACAAGTTCAATTCAGTCCTCAGGGTGCACTTAAAAGGAAACATGAATGTTTTTTTGTGTTGTGACAGACAGTGAGAGATTTAATGCTACTGCTACAAGTTTACCTTGAGAAAGAAACAGATCCCAGAGGTAGTTTTGTGTGCTGTCCTCATCTGCCTTGCAACTTTCATTGCCTTATTAATTCAACCAGTGTGTCCTGACCTTAGCACCGAGGATAAAGACGCTGCCTTCTGCGCACAGCGATGCATTGGATAGACTGTTTGCTTTATTTTTTTCAAGCACTGGTTTGCAAAGTGCATGGATTTCGCTGCTCACAAAAACGTATTTCTAGCATGAGCAAAAAAGCACAAGCCTGTTTAAAGTATCTCAATACCAAGCTTGAAAGTAATTACAATCCAGCACAGTTGCTGGGTATCGACAGAATGTGGGATAAAGCATTTATTTATGGGACTCTGTTAGTGTTTGTGACTCTGTTAGTGTTTTGTTAGATTGATGAAACAATACCGCTGCAAAGAGCCTTTTTTTATTATTATTTTTTCTCTTTCCTGTAGTGTTGACCAGCAGCTGACCCAAGATGATAGTCAGACGGGCTTTTGCTGATTAGATCAGGTTCAGAGGGAATTGCACATCGTTGGGGCAGAAGGGGTGAAAAAGTAAATGAGCTGTGAAAATATTTCAGCTGTTCAAATGTTCCAAAGGCTTTGATCGCAGGATGTCAAGTGCTTGATATGCAGATATTATCCGGGTGAGCATGGATTAAAGGGAACTTTATCATTACACTGAATAAAATAATTAGCCAATAGGAGAATTTCAAGTGTGACCTACGCATGAAATGCCAAATCTGAGTATGTTTTTCTCTTAAAATGTGAGCATTTTAACTGGCTGTGAATGAAGGCTTGCTCATGAAAGTTGACTGCTGATGAGAGGAAAAATGTACCTGTTTCTTTTTAGTTAAAGCATTGAGCACGTTTGTAAGTGTAACTAATTGAGAGCTGCGTATTGCTCTTTATGATTTAGTTTAAATTACTTTGTGATTGTATTTAAAAGTGTATAAGCAAAAAGGCTGTTTGCAGTGTGCCAACTGAGCTGTAATTGTCACAGTAATAAGAACCTCTCCAGATATTTTTTGAAAGGTGAAATGCTTAAAGAAATAAATATTTTGGCAGACTTCCTCTCCAGTGACGAGCCTTAATCCTTTCTTTGAGCGTTTTAGCGGGGGACGTGAGTGGTGGCACAATAATAAACTGCTTGTAGCACAAAATTTTGTTTTTCACATTTCAATTTTCACCACAGTTTTTTATATTAGCTCTAATCAAATTGGCTAAATTCAACCCAGTTTCCTGAGTTTCAGTCACAGATCATCTCTCTCTGACATTTCCTGATGTCACTTTACAATCATGAATATCAAAAGGTCTACCGTGTGTGCAACTTCACCTAACTGCAGCTCACAGTTCTGTTGTGGTTTTTATCTCTGATCAGGTTACACTATTATTATTTCTCCCACAAGCTAGAGTTCAATCAAACTTCGGATTTAGTTCACAATTTATAAAAACAGGTTTGTCTTGAGGGCATTTCTGTTGTTTTTCTTTTGATTTTCAGTTTTCAGATACAGTTCAGCTGCCATAATGCTGAACACAGCAAGATTAAAAGTAGGGAAACACATAGGTTGAGCAATTTTCTGTGCGGATCTTGTGTGTGAACAGGTTATACTGGGTTTTTTTTCCAGTGAAGAGATCCAGTTTTATTGTGCACACAATAAAAGCAGTTTTATCCTGAGGAAATCTGCCGTCTTGTCAGCACAGTTGTAGTGAATACAGGAGACAATGTTTATGCTAAGAAGACCTTTATTTTTCCTTCAAATCTACAAACTGAGTCAGAGGGAAGGTGAAAAATAAAAA